>VMDO01003163.1:69433-149527 GCA_007922755.1 Pedetes capensis
AGTGGCATCATATGGTTGTGAAAGCTGGACATTGAACAAGAGAGACAGAAAAAGAATTGATGCTTTTGAATTGTGGTGCTGGAGACGTCTATTGAATATACCATGGACTGCCAAAAGAACCAACAGATCTGTCCTAGAAGAAGTACAACCAGAGTGCTCCTTGGAAGCAAGAATGGCCAGACTGTGTCTTACATATTTCGGACATGTAGTCAGGAGAGAACAATCCCTGGAGAAGGACATCATGTTTGGGAGAGTGGCAGGTCAATGCAAAAGAGGAAAACCCTCCATCAGATGGATTGACACAGTGTTTGCAACAATGGGCTTAAGTATAAATAAGATCGTGTGTCTGGCACACAAACGAGAAGTGTTTTGATCTGCTGTACATAGGGTCACTATGAGTCGAACTCAGCTCGATGACACCTAACAACAACAACAGTGTCAGCGGAATTGAAGACCCATGGTCCCCTTTTCTTCCTCCCACATACAGGCTGGTGTTGCATAGATCTTGTACCTGTCAGAAGTCTGTCCCTCCTTGCTCATATCTTGGGATTCTGGGGAGCTGTTGCCACAGGATTTCTTGTAGGTGGCCATAGATGTTTTTCTTTCCTACTTGTTTTTAATTTTTAAAGGCAGACTTGGTGAGATTTAAAATTACAGTAATGTGGTAAGCATTTTCCCAGACGTCTCCCAAGAGGAGCTAATCTTCACTTGATAAGGTGGTATCATTTCACTGGTCCTCACTGAATCCCCAACATGAAGGGCAGGAAGACGCCTTCAGTCCTGCTTGCTGTGGCCACTGAGGAGCCCACCCTCTCCCATCCCCTCATGGGCTCTGCTGGTGGCCCGTGGCTCTCAGAGCTCAAGAGGCGGTGCCTTGTAAATTACCATCCATCTTAGTGAAAGAACACGCACATTTGCTACAAAACGCGGCTGGCTGTCAACTAAGAAGAACTCAACAGCAGGGGCTTCTAGGGGGCATGATTACCCTCTACAGTGTGGATTCTCAGACAATACAAAGCCTCATGGTAGAAAGAGGTGTTACCTCAGCTCCTGGCAACCTAGGTGAGAACTTCTATGTGCTGGAGGATGCACAGAAATTATGAAAATAATCACAATGATAACAGAGAAAGCACCAGAAAGAAGACTGAATTTCAGAAAGTCCTGGTAAACCTGATTTATAATTTTATTCTATGATCCTATCCATTAGTCTACAAACTGCTGTAAGGGTTTGAAATTCTCCTCCTCTGAACTTTTGAAAGAAGGTTGGAGCTCATTGCAGGTCGATAATTCCTATTATATAAACTAATCTTTCACCCTTTAATATCTTCCTTCTATTAGCCTCATGGAAATAGCAAAATAAATCTTCCTTCTTCGTACTTTGCTTGTAGTTATTAAAAAAAATTCAAAACATATTTCTCATGTGTCAAATACAGAAGCTATCAGTCAGGGTCCACACAGAAAAGAAGCAGGTAACTTGGGGCTACATTAGCAAAAGGTTTGTTTCACAAATGCACAAGTGTGATTTATGGACCTCTGTGAGAGTTGGCACGTGCTCCCCGGGGCGAGGGTCATGGCATCAGGCTGTGATCCAGCCTAGGGAAGAAGGACAGGGAGTGTCACAGAGCACAGAGGCATAGATTGGTGACTACTTTCTCCTTCCCCAATCTGCCAACCTTCTGTCACGGTTGCACATAGGTCTTACCCATCAAAAGAGGCCCGCTGTTCCTTCCCTACAGGGCAACTTCTGGTACACACATCAAGCAGGAGAGCGGATCTGACAGATGAATTGAAAACATCCACCATATCCAGGTGCCAGGGAGATAGGAGTGCACAGAATTATCAGAATCCTGACTCACAGGAGTCGTATGTTATAGTGGACAAGACAGACATTAAGCAAATGAGCATAATATGCAAATGCACATAGGTAGGCAAGCACTGCAAAGGCAAACCCAAATCAAGTGAAGCAAGGAGCTAGAGCAGTGGAGGGTCCTGGGTCCGAGGTCTCTGAGAGAGGCATCTGAATGATGCAAGGGAGGAAGGGGTGCAGCGGCTGGGAGCCCGCTGGGAGGGGAGCTCTCGACCTGTTCAAGCTAAGCACAGAGCTTCTAGGCATAATGGCCACCCACAAATAAGCCAGAGGAAAAGAGCTAACCTACCTCAACCTCATCTGAGGATACATCTTCAGAAAACAGATCGCCTGCAACAGGAAGGATTCAGGTTGCCAGGAGACTTACATCTGTTTTCTTTCTGAATGTTTGGGATAGCTTGGGTGAGCCATACCTCTCTTTCAAATCCCAGATAGTTTTCATGGCACTTTAAATAAAGTTCATCTCTTGATTCAGGAGAAAGCAAGGAAACGGGAGCCTGGAGAAGATGGAAATCTTCCCTTGAAGATCACCAGAAGAGAGAAAGCCAGCACTTACACATACATGTTTGGAAACCAACCTGGCTGAGATCCATGACTAGCGTTCCTAGCTTCCTGTGGTGTCCAGGGCTGACTGAAAACACCAGGCTGGTATGAAGAGCCATTACCACAGGAGGAAGGAAGAGGAGAAGGCAGAGGGTAAGTAGGAGGAGCAACAGAAGAAGAAAAACTAGAAGAAGAAGTAGAAACAACTCAGGTTTATTGAGCACTGAATATATGCATAAGTATATATTCAGAACTCATAGTGAGCATTGTTGTATCTCACCATGTGTTAATGTACTTAATTCCAAGTCTTAGGGGATATATGCAAATATTACATATTTTAAAATTTGATAAAATTGAGGTTGCAAGTTTAACTAGCAAGTAAGTGGAGACTTATCAAGACCATTGGTAATCCCACTCCATCAAGGCAAAGAATTAAATTTCTCTCCCCACCTCCCTATCTCCATCAGCCCCTCATTCAGCTACAAAGGTCATTCTCAATCTTCCATAGCTGCCCTTAGTTTTATTTGCTTAACACTCCACTCAGATGAGATGTTAGGAGAGTTTAGGAGGAAGGGGAATGCCAGGGGCCATGTGTGATGTAATTTCCTCTCTTTCCTTCTTCCCAGATAATCCTACCTTTGGTCCACAGAGTTCCAATGACCTCCCCAATGCCACCCCCAAAAGAGATCATCTTTAGGGATTAACCAGGGTCCAGGCAAGAAAGATACCCTACCCAACCAGGCATTTGAGGAGTGTTTAGAGACCATTTATAATGTGCAGACTACTGCATGCCTGGAGATAAGGCAGCACCTCAGGATGCGTAGCAGCTGGACTTCGGTGCCTGGCTTGCATGTCTGGGCATGAAGGGCCATGGGAGGCCCCACTGCAGGAGAAGGCGGTACGCAGACAGGGCTGCCTGTCAGTAGGGAGCCCTTACCGGACAGGAACAGGAGCAAGCGTGCTGGCCTCATCCTCCTTCCCTTTGTCCTCAGCCAGGGATTTCATCTGTGGAGCCTTGCTGGAAGCCAGGGCAAGGGACCCCACTGCTGCAGTTCCTTCCAGTCAGCCTTGGCCAGAGGCAGTAGGGTCAAGATAGGATCTGGAGGGGCAGATGGGTACTCAGCAATCGTTTTCCTGGAGTACTGTGCCTAGCACTGTCCACTCAGCCATCAGGAACACAGGAGGTCAGGAATCATTGGGTGCGGCTGTCTCCTGTGTCCGTGGTATGGGAGCCTGGGCTAGAAATGAGAGGTGCCTGCCATCATGTGTGGAGACAGAGGGATGGACTCAGTCATGTCTTTTAGATGGAATATTCTCTTTAAACTCTGTGATTGCATTTTCAAGCGTAAATTGAATTATGGTGGAAACCATTGGGAAGTGGAACAAACTGTAGAAAAAAGGATCAGCAGGGAGGTTGGTAACTCGCGCTCTGCCCTCCACGCAGCTCTTCTCTTCTCCATTTCACCTTCTCAGTGTGAGCCACATAAATTGTCCTTATAGATTATGAAAGTCAGCTCCGCATTAGTGGGACGGGGACAGTGTGCAGCCACCTGAGTGTTATTTCTTCTGAGAAAATGAAACCCACCATCTATTCTCACTTGCTATGGACAGTGAATTTTATTTTTCACTCAAATCCCACTTTCTAGGGTATTTCAGCTGGAGAATGCTTTTCCAACAATAGATAGATGGCTGTCAGTGCTGCTTGCAGTTAAGAGAAAGTTGAAGGTGAAGAGAAAAGGACATAATTGTAAGGAAAACAAGAAATAAAAAGAACATTACCAGCTTAGGGATATATTTCAAGGTTTTCAGCTTCTAGCCCTCAATTCACAAATCCACAATTCATTGTTCAGCCTCAGTTTTCCTTCCAGTAGATGAAGCGGAGTCACCTGAAGTTGCCCCTCCAGTTGTCTGGATTCGGGAAGGCATGGCCTTCCTCTCTCACAGCATTTGCAGTTGCTCTTCCCACTGACAGCGCAACGCTCTCCGGGGCGCTCTGCGTCACTGGGTTCTCCCCTTCTTTACCCTCATGAGGGGGTTACCTTGTATTCAATTCCCTATGAAAAGTACCTCTTCTTCCTTCACTTCCCGTCCATTTCATAAACCACAGTGCCTACAACAATCAACCATAACCTATTTAATTGTTTGTGTTGATTTGTTAATTGTACATTTCCTCCATTAGAATGTAACGTCAGGGCATGTTTAAATAAGGGCTGGGGCTTGGCACAGTTGGTAGAGTGCTGTTCAGCACTCTCTGAGGACCCAGGTTCAATCCCCAGCACCACAAAAACGGGAGAAGGATGTGGTAATCCATTCCCAAGGCAATCCTGAAACAATCAGCCATTGAAAACCCCATGAGGGTTGCTATCAGTTGGACCTGACTCGACAGTACCTAACAACAACAACAACAACCTTCTTAGCCATTCTTTATATGGATTAGAAATGTTGGAGGATATTTTGAATTACTAGAATCACAACATTGGTTTTCCATCATTTTTTTTTAGATATTGAAGGGGTCTACTTTGTCTTTCCTCCGCAATAATAGTTACATAAGCATTTATATCACAGTCTACACGTGACACTGCCATCTCGCACATTAGCTCACTTAACGCACACCAGAAGCCTGCTGTAGATGATGGAACTCAGGCTTATGGGTATTGGGTTGTTTTTTGGGGAAACAGAGCTAAAGATGTCCACATTTGGACAGTAAGCCTGCACTCCCTGGGTTCTGAATGGAAACTTGAGTCTCACTGTCATCCCCGAGGCAGTGTTGTGAGAATGTTAACTGCCCACAGACATTACCGAGGTGGGGCCTCTCCAGAAAAGGGCAAGCTGGAAACAGCCCTCACCAGGTATAAGAAGCTGGGTATAGGGAGAAACACCTGTCCAGAAGATCGTAAAACAAAAATAAAAACTCCCCAGGAGAAGATTGCTAAACCCAAGGGGATGGAGTAGACTTGGGTCCTCCCATTATTCCTAACAAGTACAACCGCAAGCCTTGGACATTGCAGAAAACAGTGTAAGACTGGAAGATGGAAAGACGTGGGCAGACTGGCTTGGAAACCTCACAAGCCAGAAAAAGATGACTTGGTGAGATTTAGTTCACTTTCTGCCACATCTATCCCAGACCTGTCTCCAGCCACACCACTGTGGCTATATGAGATAAAATAGACTTCACAGAAAACATGGTCAGACACAAAGACATCACATATGGTAAAAGGGTCAACCTAAGAACACTTAATCCTAAATGTGTATAAACCAAACAGCAAAGCCATGAAATTTATAGCTGGCAGAACTGAAAAGAGAAATAGACAAACCTATAACTGTGCCCAGAAGTTTCAGTTCTCCTCTTTTAGTAACTGATGGAAAACGAGGTAGAAAATCAACAAGGGCATACGAATTCAACTACGCCATCAACCAGCAGGACTCAGTAAACACTTAGAGAACACTTCTCCTAACAACAACAGAATATACAATGTCTTAAGTTCCCCAAAAACATGTGCCAAAATAGATTTTATCTTGGATCATGAAGTAAACCCCAACACATTTAAAATAATTTAAATCATATAGACCATGTTCTCCTACCATAATAGAATCAAACTGTTGTTGTTACGTGCCATGTAGTCAAGTCCAGCTCACAACGACCCTAAGTACAACAGAAAGAAATACTCTTTGACTCTGTGCTATGCCTGGCACTATTGTCAGTGCTTCTCTGCTATTCATAGGGTTTCCAACAGTGGATTGTTTTGGGAGTGGGCTGCCAGGTCCTTCTCCATAGCCTGCAGCACCTGGCATTCCCAGGAGGTCTTCCTTCCAAGGACTAACCGGGCTGACCCTGCTTAGCTTATGAGATCAGGCAGGATCAGATGCCAGGATGCTATGGCTGCAGAGAGAATCAAATTAGAAATCAACAACAAAAAGATAGTAATAAGAACAAAAAAAGTTCAAATGCTTGGATTAAACACTTCAGCATAACCCAAGGTAAAGTGGAAGAAAAAAAGTTCATGTTGAGTGGAGTGGAAATGAAACTAGAACACAGCAAAACTTGTTGGACACAACTAAAGCAGTTCTGAAAGGGAAATTTATAACAATAAATACGTACATACATATGAAGAGAAAAATGTTCTTGATTAATAGTCTAAGCTCTTACCTCAAGAACCTAGAATGGGAGTAAAATAAACTATAAATAAATAAATTGTTGTTGTTAGCTGCCCTCGAGTCGGTATCCCACTCAAAGGGACCCTACATACAACAGGTGAGACACTATTGTCAGTGCTTCTCTGCTATTCATAGGGCTTTCAATGGTGGATTGATTTTTTGGGAGTGGGTTGCCAGGTCCATCTCCTAAGCCTATAGCACCTGGTGTTCCAAGGTGGTCTCCCATGCAAGTACTAACCAGGCCCGACCCTGCTTAGCTTGCAAGATCTGATGCGATTGGATGCCACAGGGCTATGGCTACAGGCATAAATAAATAAATAGAAGGAAGAAAATAACAGCTGGGTGCAGTGTCTCATGCCGTAATCCCAGAAACTCAGGAGATAGGGTCAGGAGGATCATAGGTTGTAGGCCAGATGCAGCCTATATAATTTAAGAGACCCTTTCTTAAAATAAAAAATTAGAAAATGTCCTGGGGGTGCCAGCCCAGTGGTGAAGCACTTTCAAAGTATGTGCAAAGCTCTGGGCTCAACCCCCAAGTACTGCTAAACAAATAAATAAGAAAGAAAATAGGAAAGGCAAGCACAGAAATTTAAAAAAATAGCCATTGAAAACATAAAATACAATAAAGAAAATAACGAAATAAAGAGCTGGCTCGTTTAAAGATCAATAAACTAATAAATCTATAGATTGATAAAAAGTACTTGTGAACTACCGCTATCAGGAATGAAACACTACTCGGTGTCACTACAGACTTGTAGATGTCAAAAGGGTAATCAGGAAGGCTTCAGCCACTGCATATGCAAATTTGACAATTTAGATCAAGTACAGTCTTCAAAAATCTTAGAACTGATAGAGCTTATTCAATGTGATTACATAATTTGAATACATCTCACCCAGTTTTGAGATTTATTATATAACTATGCTGATCAAGACTGTATGTTATTGGTGGAGGTAGAGAGGTATATATCAATGGGACAGATAAGAGGAGTCAGAATTAGGCCCAAATATACATGCCCAGCTGATTTTTGACAAAGAGGCCAAAGTGAAGAGGCTTCTCAACAAATGGTGCTGCAGACACTGGATATCTGTAGTCAAAACCAAAGCAAACCACACCTCAGTCTAACCTTCTCAAGTGCCCTGAGATTAGCTCTGGGTGCACAGTAATTCCACGGTGGCTCAGCAACCAATGACATCACAGACCACCCACATCTCACCTTTCTGAGCCACTATCCTGGGCAGATAGAGTCCTCTTTCTTTATGTCTGCAGAAGGGCTGAAGCTCTTCTCTGTGTCACATGTGGCCAGGACACCTCACCAGAAGCTTTTCCTCAAGAGCTTCTGTTGTTAGGAGCCATCAAGTCCAGTCCGACTCGTAGCGACCTCACAGGGTTTTCAATGGCTGATTGTTTTGGGCTTGCTTCTGGAGTGGATTGCCACGTCCTTCTCCTGTTTTTGTGGCATTGGGGATCAAACCTAGGGCCTCAGAGAGCCCAGAATGGCACTCTACCAACTGAGCTAAACGCCAGCCTTTCCTCAAGAATTTACACTTCAAAAGCTCCCTTAGGTTTTCTGAGATCCTTAAGGCCAGACAGAGGGCTGTCGCAGTGGCCTATTTGAAAGGGACACAGGGCTTGGAATTTCTGACATTTTTCTGCCTCTACGATGAGAGACAGTCTCTGGGCAATAGAAGAATGGATGAACGGCATGGGAAGGTGGCACTGGGAAAGCAGCTAACGTTTCTGCCACAGACCTCACACTGTGTCTAAAGGACAGGGAGTTCCCAGTGTCCTCAGTGCCTTTGGACTGGAGTTCTGAGATTTTAAGCCCTATTGCTTCCAGAGGAGACTCTGGGATCCTTGGACTGTATAGGAAACCACACCAAAGACCTTCTGTTTTCCTGACCCTCCCTTCGGAGTGGGTGAGGGGAGCTTTACTCCTGGTCTTCATCCTGTGTTCCTTGCTGAACACCTGGGTTATGCACACACATTTTCACAAAACTTTTCTCATTTTGCTCCTATTGTTAGGAGGTTCAGGGCCAGAAGGAAGGGCTAAGGGGGGTCAGGAAGGGTGGGTGCTGCCCGCACCTCAGAGATGATGTCAGGGTACCTGGCTCTTGGGGTCTAGGACAAACTCGCTGTGTGACCTTGGGCATGTTAACTGGCCTTTCTGAGTCGCAGTGGACTTTTAGGAAGTTTAGGGTATTGGGTGACGTGGCCCCACTCCAGGCTCCATGGCCAGTGGTGCCCACTGGAGAGCAGCCTGCTCACGTGGCCCTGCAGGAGCCCCAGCTAAGGGACACCCCCACATGCTCAGTGGAGGGTGTTCAGCCAGCAGGGAGGGAGAAAGGGGCTTTTCACACTTCCTCCTTGAGTGCCCCAGCTGGGTAAGTTCAGAGGACCCAGCGAGCTACCTGGGGCCCAGGGGTGGTCAGAGGTGCCCAAAGTCTGGTCCCCAGCCCTGCTTTCATCACCAGCCCCTCTCCAGGCTGCAGAAGCTTGCCGACTCTGCTCCCTTGTCTCTGTTCCCCTTGGGGGAGGAAAAGGAGCCCCAGATCGCTGGAGGCCAAAGGCCCCACGTAGAGTCCACAAACTGAGCTGCCAGGGAGGGCCGAGGGGGAGGCCCCTGTGCAACGCCTGCCCAGCTCTGGCCTCAGCAGCTCCGCCGCTCAGGGACCCCAGGCTTCGGATGAGCCCAGCAGCACCCAACCCCGGCGTGTCTATCAGGCGTAAATAAGGCAGGGTATTTTTAGCACCTGACTTGGAGTAGGTAGTCAAATGTGATGAGCAATTTGAACACGCTTATCTTAAAACTAGGGGATGAATAGCAGGCCCGTGGTGGGAATCCGGTCTCCTGATTACCAACCTCATGTTCTTTTGCTTTACTGGGTTGCTTTGGAAAAGACATTGATTGCCTTGAAACACAGGCGTGTACACGCACGCGTGCGCACACACCCTGCTAAGGAGAGTACGCAGGTGGGAGCAAGTGTGTTGTCAGACCTGGAACCTGAGTGAGGCAGCCGGGGGCAGCAGATGAGCAAAGCGAGGGCCCAGCTCTGGTCTCAGCTCTCAATGCACAGCAAATGGGCTAGCGGCTGCCTCCGGGCTGGACAGAGCTCTCAACCCTAAGGGAAGCATAGGCCTCCATGGCTTCACAGGGGTGTTGGGAAGTCTAGAAAATGGAACACAGCTACGTAAACTACATCTTTTATGCTTTAAAGTTGTATAATACCAAAAAATGTGTACACGATGTGATTAAAAAATGTGAACGTTTAAATTAAAAAATTTAGTAATCACTAAGAAGACTTCTAGCACTGCTTCGGAAAGTGGCAAGCATGATGAGGTTCAGACCCACGGGGGCGGGGGTTCTGAGGGGAATTAACAGCAATGTATGTTTTACTATAATAATTATTTTTCTTTAAATAGTCACTTTTTTTTTCGATACTTAGAGGGTTGAACCTAGGGCCTCACACATATTTTGTAAGTGCTCTACCACAGGGCTACACCCCAGCCCATTTTTATTAATTGTTATTTTTTTATTTTGAGTCAGGCCTCCCTAAGTTGTGCAGGCTGCTTCTGGCCTCAAACTCATGATCCCCTGCTTCATCCTCCCAACTGGCTGGGATTACAGCCATGCTCCGCTGCATCCAGCTACTATATTCTTAACATCTAAAATATACAAAGATGATGAATCATTGGAAAGGCCCAATAATACAGTTGTTTTATTTGTTTGTTTTGTCTTTTTTATCAGCTGCCATGGACCTGGCAGGGGGCTGGGATTTAGCTCAGTTGATAGAGCAACGCTCTGTAGCCTCTGAGGTCCTGAGTTTGATTCCCAGCACAGCAAAAATGGGAGAAGGATGTGGCAATCCATTCCCGAGGCAATCCAGAAACAATCAGCCATTGAAAACCCTAGGAGAGTCGCTATGAGTCAGACATGACTCCATGGCACCTAACAACAACAGCAATGGGCCTGGCAATCCACTGTTGAAACAACCTGCCATTGAAAACCTTCTGAATAGCAGAGAAGCACCAACAATAGTACCAGACACGGCCAAGGAGTGTTTCTGTCACTGTGAGTTGGACCCAACTCAATGGCACCTAACAAAAACAACACATTATTTGAAGATCAAGGAACGTAATGTATGAAAGAAAACTGCACATGCTGCAGCTCTGTGCACATGTGACCTGTCACTGCTGTGTCGAGGGGTGACCGGCCATGCACAGGCACGGAGCACGTTCAGTCTGCAGCACAGCGCCTCTGGCTCCCTGCCTTGGTGGCTTCCAGAAATTCATGCCCAGAGCGGGAAGCTGGGGGCCGTGGGAAAGCTTCCGGCTTCCACCTCTTCTCTTTGCAACCCTGATTGCCTATGCCGCTTCCACTAGCAGAAGAGCAACTTCACAATGCGAAATCAGTTGCTTTAATCAATGTCTTCATCTTCAGCTAGCGTGAATTCTCTGTGTGCCCTCCTCCCCCGACAGCAGACCTCCTCTTCTCCTGCCTCCCCCAGGACAGCCCAGTGGAAGCCAGGCCTACCAGGGACCTGGCTGGAGCAGTCTGGGGCACACCTAGTCCTCCTGGCCCCGATGGCTGGCCGCCACTGAGGAGGCCCTCGTGCAGACGCAGTGCCACGAGAGGGATTTTGCTCCTATTAACCCCAGCTGGCTTCCACCCTCCGGGCCACCCACATCCTTCGTAACACACGTAAAGGACGCTGTTCTTGGCCGTGCTGCTCCTTACGTATGAGTCCCCAACTGAGGAGTGAGACGGGCGACTTCCCCACAGCGGAACGTGAGCAGTCACTCTGGTCACACGTTGCAGATCCATCACCTAAGAGCTGGATGGTGGCCCTGCTCCCTCACTTCCCAGAACCACTGCCCGGACCAGGCGAAGGACAGCAGACACCTGACATCGGCGGCTTGTGGAGAAAGTCCGTGTGGCCAGCATGGCGCTGAGTGCTCTCAGGAGGGACCTCAGGGAGCCTCGCAGCGCTGCCAGGCAGACAGCAGCCCAGAAGAGGGAACAAGGCCAGACAGAGCCACTGGGAAGGGGCCGTGAGAGTCAGGAGCGAGAAAGTCCCTGACAGCTGTGGCTCTGCAGAGCCAGGGGCGGGGCAGGGGGAGCTTTGAGCCACGCTGGCCACCCAGGGAGTCGCTGTGGCCACCTTGCTCTGCTCTGGATAGAGCAGACGCCATGGCTGGAGGCTCCGCCGAGGGCTGGGAAGGCCCTGCTGCTGCGGCCTCTGGGAGGGAGTGCCGGCCAGTCCAGGGTCCCAGGCAGGCTCCTCTGCACCTCGCCTCTGTGCCCTCTGCCTTCATGAACCCCTCCGTGATGGGCCACCGCCTCACCGCTGCGCGCCCAGGGCTGAAGGTGGCGCTGCTGCTGCTTCTCTCCCCTCTATAGGCCGGGTCTGGGTCTGTTCAGTGCCACAGAGCTGGTTGTTTACAATGAACAGAAATGTAGCTGAAGGCTGGAAAGTCCAGCATAGAAGGGCCGGATCCGGTCATCACTTGCTAAAAGAAATCCCATGGCAGGTACAGGTACTTGCAAGGGCGCAGCAGTGCTACGGAGGACTCAGCTGTAAGCACTTGATAACCCCTTTTTTTTTTTTTGAGGTACTGGGGGTTGAACCCAGAGCCCCTCGAACTTGCATGCTCTGCAAGTGCTGGACCACTGAGCTGCGCCCCCAGCCCATTTTTTACTTTTTAAGACAGGGCCTCGCTAAATTACACAGACTGCCTCTGGTCTCGAACTTGCGATCCTCCTGCCTCCGTATCCCAAGCCGCTAGGATGACAGGCGAGTGCCACCGCACCCAGCTTGATAATCATCTTTAATCCATTCCAAGTGGAATGCTCCACGAGCCCCCGTCCCCAACACTGGGCACTGGGGACTACATTTTCATCAGCCCCTCTTCAGGGGACACCATCACCCTCCGCCAGCCCTCACACTGCTGCATGCCTAGGTCAATCAGTGGGTGTCACAGCGAATGAGCAAAGCCCTGTGTGTGGGGAAGAGGCGAGGGCAGAGGGTGAAGGGCCCGAGCTCTCCCTCCGCAGGCCCGGGGGCCACCGAATCCCCTTGGAATTGCCAGTGAAGCTGTTACCAGTGGCCAGGGTTAGGTCACGAAATGGCCTGTGAGGGCTCGGGCCTGGCTTCAGCTGAGAGGGAGTTCCTGCCTGCCATCCAACCTGCCCTTCCACCCTCCACCCTGACACTGCGGACAGATGGGAAGGAGGCTTGGAACTTGGTTTCCCCGGCTGTAGATCCGCCCTGGTCTTTCCTTTGCACACACATAGAGGGTGCTAGTGATGGCTGAGGGTGGCCGAAGGGCTCCGTCCTCCACCCGCAGGGACCCTGGGCTCCCCGTTCCTTCCCCCTGCCACACTAGAGTGAAGGTGGCCTGGACCCAGATCCTGTCCTCCCCAAACTTCACAGGAAGTGGTGTGAGGCTTTGGGCAGAAAGACGCCAGGACTCCCCTGGCACACAGATTTTGCAGCCCCTGAGTTTCCTTTCAATTGGAAGGAAAGGCCAGCCCCTGAGAAGAGGCGGGGACCCTTGTGGACGAGCCTGGCCGTGCCCTGAAGTTGATGTCCCAGGCAGCTGTGTCCGTGGCCATTCTTTACCCTCCACGCTGGCCCGGAGCTGCTCACAGCCACATGGTATTCGTGGCCTGGGCCTGGCTACACTCGCGGATGCCTCTGGGGGCTCTGTGACCAGTGATATTAGCCCCTGTTACAGCGTGGAAAACTGATGCTTCAAGAGATGCCCTTCAGCCAGAGCCCAGGAGACCCTGCAGCGCTGCTGGGGACCCTCAGGGCAGCTGCCTGTCCGCGGAGGTGGCAGACGAGCTGGGCCTGGTGGTGCCTGTCCGTCGGCCACAGATGCTGTGACAATTTCTGAATCATGAGGGGCTAGAAGAAGCTGGCTGTGAACCCATGGAGACTCAGGAACGAGGAAAGGGAAGCAGAGCCCAAGGCAGCTGGGCAAGTGGGGTCCAGTGGGGCAGCAGGCAGGAGGCCACTCCAGGGAGGCTGCCCTGCACCGCTGGCCGCTGCCCTGACCATCACCAGGCACAGCCTGGGCTCCTGGACCCTCTCCCCGCAGTAAAGGGCTTCAACCAGAAGACTGGAGGAACGTGCCTGAGACCCCACTCTGGGCAGCAGAGAGGCCACCCCGATAGCGGTGGCTGATAGATGCCTGCTTGGGGGAAGGGGGGGCCGAGTTCCTGGGACACAGCTGGCCGGGGGCCCCAGCCCAAGAGTGGGTGGGAGTGAGCTGGGTGGTCCCTGGCCTCCCTGGACACCCAGAGGGGCCAGCGACTAGTCACCCAGGCTTTCCTAACCTCCAATCACCTCAGTTCAGTGGGGTGGGCTGGGGGCTGAGGACACAGAGGGTGGAAAGAACAGGAGACCCCCTCTTCTCCCCATACCCCACTGTCCACAGGCTGCTGCACTGCAGAGAAAGGAAGCCACGGAGAAAGGAAGCCATGGAGGATTCTGTTTTTATTAGACCAGAGGAGGAGGGAGTTTAAAAAAAAATGCAGCGCATGATTAAGAAGCAACTGAAATTCTCTCTAAGCTAATGAATAAATAAACCCTTCACCACTTCCCCCACTGCTGTTGACAGGATAATTGGGCCTAATGTTTTAATTTTAGTGCTTTGGATCCATTTGGCTTTTGTTAATGAGATGAGGCGTGCGTTGCAGGCACCCGGGCCTCTGCTGCGGCCGCTCGCTGTGACTCCCACACCGATGCTTTTTCTTCTTCTTCTTCTTTTTTGTTTTTTCCTGTACTGGGTGTTGAACCCAGGGCCTCGCGCTTGCATGCTCTGAAAGTGCTGGACCACTGAGCTGCACCCCCAGCCCAGTTTTTTTTTTTTACTTTTTGAAACAGGGCCTCGCTACGTTATGCTGACTGCCTCTGGTCTCGAACTTGCGATCCTCCCGCCTCCCAAGCCACTGGGATTACAGGACTGTGCCACCACGCCCATCTTAAAATAAACATTTGTATAAAACAAACTATTATACCTCAATAAAGCTGGAAAAACATTCTGTTTTTTAAATCTATCAGACTTTAATTATTTTCTTATAATGTCACACTAAGACTTTCCCCATTTTATAAGTCTTATAATTTTATTTATTTAATTAATTGATTTATTTTCAAAATCTGTATTGTATTTAATATTTAGTAAATAGTGAACTTACTAAGTATTGGTAAATTTAGTAAATGGTACTTCCATAATGAACATACATTATAGCTATAATAACAAATTTAAAATGCTATTTTTACTCAAAGTAATAAAAGGCAGATTTAGTGAAAAACAAACAGAAACCACAAGGACCAGCCTACATGATCTATTTTGAGACATTGGATGAATTTCCAAAAATCTAAGCCTTTGGGGTAGATTTGAATAAAGTGACAATTTTACTGTAAGGAGAGTGCTCTGTCCCTTAGGGGCAATGTCTTTTCCTCCTTTTGCTGAATCCTCCCCACTCTCATGATTGCCAGATAAAATGAGGATGCCCAATTAAATTTGAATTTCAAGTAAACAGCAAAGATTCTTTCATTATAAGTTTTCTCCAACATTTCCCGGGGCATACTTATACAAAAGCAATACTCGCTATTTATATGCAACTCAGGAAGGATGGACATAATTGGTGCTCACTGTAGGCATGTATGAAATATCGCAGTCAATCTCATTATTGTGTACAGTTAATATGTGTTAATTAGTATAAAATAAATACAGTTCAAATTTAGCGGGTGTCCTAGATTTTTAGTGATCTTTTTATTTTACAGTATTTTAAGACGTACGGAAAACTCGTGAAGAAGCAGAGTCCCCATCCCTCCTACACCCGGCTTCCCTGTGCAATAGTGTAGCCCACGGGTCAAAATGAATGAAGATTCTCGCGCGTGGTTACCGATAAGGATGCAGTGTGATTAATGGCACTCGTACCTCATGCGGCCTCCTGTTTTTCCCACCCAGGACTCCACCTTACAGCTGCTCATCCTGTCCCCTCAGCCTCGCTTGATGGTGGCAGATTCTCAGACTTCCCTAAGTTCCACTTTTCCTGTGACTAAGGTCACATTTTAGGCCCTGTGGCCAGGGGGAGCCCTGGGGTCCCAGGCGGGGTCTTCTCCTGGGACACCTCCCACAGGCGGACATCTTGAAGGGACAGGCATCCTCCCCTGAGAGAGGTGGCCCATCTCCCCCACCCTCCCAGGAGGTCCCTGGGCTTCCTCTTAAAGCCAAAGGGGGCAGCTTGCTCCCAGCTGTGGCCTGTGGCGCCGGTGGCCTGAAGCAGAGGCTGCAGCCATGGCCCCATTGTGGGGGAGAAGGTGGCAGCTCCTGCAGAGAGTACAGAGAGGGCAGGTGTGGCTGGCCTGGGACTCAGTGGGAACCTGCACCCAGGCCTGCCAGGGAGCCCCTCAGTCCCCCGTAATCATCCCACGGAGCGCTAGGATGCTGCTGGCCGCGCAGCAGATACTGACAAACAGGACGAACAAATGTGCCCACCGAGAGCACCGTCCAGTGACCCAAGGTGGCTGTCAAGGGACCAGGCAGCATGGGACACCAGAGCAGGAAAGCACAGGGGGAGGGCGCGGGGTGGCTGAGCGGCCACAGGGATCTGCTGTCGCTTCTCCCCTAGAGCTTCCAGGAGCTCAAAGGGCCTGCGGTCAGCACCCCAGAGGAGCATCCACCATCCCCCCTGCTCTACACGTGGGAGCTGAGCCACAGAGAGGCACAATGGGCCAGAGCCACTCAGCCCATGGCAGAGGGCTGCAGCGGGCGGGTGTCCAGGAAGCTCCCCACACCCGGACTCCCACTGCCCTTCCTCAGACCTCCCCCACGGACTCCCTCTCTCTCTCTGCCATGCTGTGGATGGATCCAAGGGCCTCCTGTGTCCCAGGCCAGCCCCCACCACTGGGCTACACACCCGCACTCACTGCTGCTCTTTGACTCAACACCATCTTCTTTTCTGGGTAAACTTCTATTTCTTCAGCACCCCTGGGCTCCGCTCTCTTCTTCACCTCAGCACGGACGCTTTGCTTAGCTATGATCTCCCTGGATCAGAGAGGGAAGTGCCACCAGCAGAGGACCAAGGTGAACATGAAGCTGTGTCCTGGGTTCTTTTTGCTGAGGACAGAACCCAGCCACCATCTGGGAGCTATGTAGGGGTTGCCAGCTGCCAGTCAGTTATGAGCATACAAAAAGATACTTATCAATGAAAACACAGGATTTCAGGAGTTGTGTGCCAGAAAAAGGAGACCAAATATATATTTCACAATGTCATAGGCATCTACCACAAAACCAACAACTAACACTACATCTAAGGATGGAAGACTGAGAAATTAATACCCCTAAGATGCCTACATGCCTGCAGCCGTAGCCCTGTGGCATCTGATCCTGTCAGATCTCAGAAGCCAAGCAGGGTCAGGCCTGGTTAGTACTTGTGTGGGAGTCTGCTGGGAAACACCAGGTGCTGTGGGCTTGGGAGAAGGACCTGGCAACCCACTCCCAAAAATCAGTCTGCCATTGAAAACCCTATGAACAGCAGAGAAGCACTGACAATAGTGCTGTACAACTGACATGCATCCTCAGTCCTTTTTTTTTTTTTTTTTTACTTTTTGAGACATGGTCTCTCTAAATTATGTAGACTGCCTCTGCTCTCAAACTTGCAATCCTCCTGCCTCCTCCTCCCAAGTTGCTGAGATTACAGGCATGGGCCACCATGCCCGGCATCTGGGAATATTTTTAAGTTCAAATTCAATTCCTTAAATAGAGTAGGCAAACTCAACTTATATAATTATTCTTTCATTATCTATCTTTTGTACCATGTGTCTTTAAAGGGATTTGTCCATTGATCTACGTTGTCATATTTATTAGCATAAAGGTTTTGTAGTGTTTCGTTACCATCCTTTTACCGTCCATAATCTGTAGTGAAGTCATCCGTCCCTTTTCTCATATCGGTAATTTATGGAGCTCACTCATCAGCTAATACAAGTTTTTTGATCTTATCAAAGAATTAGCTTTTGATTTTCTCTGTTTTGAAATGATTTCTATTTCATTGTTTTCCCCTCTGGACTAAATAAGTTCCCTGTTTTCAAATTACTTTGGATTTAATGTTGTATTTTCCTTTTCGCCTAGATCAAAATAGTTTCTAATTTCAATTTTGATTTTCTTCTTTGACCCAAAGGGATATTTGTAAGTGTGTTATTTAGTTTCTAAGCAATTGGAAATATTCAAGAGATACTTCTCTTATTGATTGCTAATATAATTCCATTGTGGCCAAGTGACATCTTTTGCATGTTACTTTAGGTCTTTTAAATTGACATCTTTTGCATGTTACTTTAGGTCTTTTAAATTGAGACTTTTTATGGCAAATAAGATGGTCTATGTGGGAAAGTAGTCTGGGTGTAGTGGAACAGAATGCTTATTGAGCTATTGTGGGTGTAACATTCAATGAATGGCAATTAGATCAAGTCGTTTTATAGTTTTCAAATTTTCTATATCCTCCTTGTTTTTCTCTCTACTTGCTGTATGAATTATTGAGAGAATGATATTAAAAATATAACTAAACTCATGGTTTTTTTTTTTCCTTGGACTTCCAACTATTTTTGCTTCAGATATTTTGAAACTTTGTTACTGGTTATAAAAAATGTTTAGGATGGCTATGTGTTCCTGATGACTGATCATTTTTCTTGCTCTTTGAAGGTCAGAGAAAATGTTACCATATGTCAAACATTGTTAATTTTATGTTGTTAGGTTCTATGTATATTTTTTGTTCCTGGGTATATTATATGGCTTTGTTCTGGGATGCTGCTATTTTACTTAAAATGAATTTGTTCATTTTGGGTCTTTTAATATTTCTTGGCCTATACCCATACCACCCTGGTGTCCAATTTCATCATATCTCAGAAGCTCAGCAGAGTTGGACCTAGTTAGCCATTGGATGGCAGACCACCTCGGAATACCAAGTGCTGTAGGTTTGGGACAAGGACCCAGGAGCCCATTCCCAAAACAATCTGCTTTGAAAACCCTGTGAATAGGAGAGAAGCACTGACAGTGATAGGCATGGCACAGTGTGTGGGAGAGTTCCATCCGTTGGACGTATTTGTGTGGTGGCTGAGTCACACCTGACTCAGCAGCACCTAACAACAACATCAGTATTTCTTAGGCTGGACTGCAGCCTGTTCAGTCTAGGGGTGAGTATTTTCTCCTGCTGAGTTCCGTTCCTTCTGTGTCCTGTAGCCAGCGTTGTATGAGCCATGAGGTGTCCCGATGTGACGGGTGGACGCAGGCACTGTTCCCGTTCCTCTGTGAGTGCCAGGAACTCTTCCCTCTCACCCTTTTGGGTGTTGCCTTAAGCGTGGATAACTTTCTCATGCTGAGGTGCTGATTCGTGCTCAGTCACCCACTCAGCTTTTAGTTTTAATGCTGAGTAGCTGAGGCGAATCTTCTGAGAGGAACTTGACGTGCTCTTTTCAGAGCCACATTAAATTTCCCACCCTTTTGGATTCTCCAGGCCTTGGCTCCTTTGCCCAGCACACAGGTACTGAGAACCAGCTGGGTGTATGAATGGGACACAGCCTTCATCCCTCAGTTGACGTGACAGCAGGACAAAGGACCTGGAGCTCAACACCGTCCTGGGAATGTGTTCTGGCTCTGGCATGGGACTTGTGCTGCTGTGTGAAGAGCCATCTAAGGCAGGGGCCAGTGTTCCCGGGAGGAGAGGAGTTTCCTGAAACTTCCTAATGTAGGTTCTAGTAGCTTCATCCGAGACACCCCTCTCTATTACACAATACAATTTTCCATGAATAAGGACAACTTTACTTACTACTTTCTAATCCATATGTCTATGTTTCTTTCTTGCCTTAATGGGCAGGCTAGGATTTTCATATGTTGTTGTTAGGTGCCCTGGAGTTGGTATCTGACTCATAGAGACCCTAAATACAACAGGTGCAACACTATTGTCAGTGCTTCTCTGCTGTTCATAGGGTTTTCAATGGAAGATTGATTTTTGGGAGTGGGTTGCCAGGTCCTTCTCCCAGGACTTTCATATATAAGATGATAAATACAAAAGGTAAGAGGGCTTATTCATTTTTGCCTCATTTCCAAATATAGGGGTTAGTCACAAACTGAATGGAAATTAAAATGGAACACTTGAAGATTTGTGCTATCTAGTTAAAGCAATGATTCATGGAACTCTGTGCCCCTCTGTGTTTGTCTTAGAAAAGAAGATATAAAATCAACAATTCTAAGGTAGAAAAAGAAAAAGTAAACCCAAAGGTAGGAGAAAGAATAAGGAAAGAAAAATAAGAATGGAAATCCTGCAGATCTCACAGATGGCAAAATCTTAATAATGGTTTGTTATAGACACCTTCGGGTCAGTGAGTTTGGCAATGAAGTGAAATAGAAGGAACCCTGGAAGGACACACAGGAGAGCAGGCAGCTCTTCCCATGGCGCATTTGCCTCATGCTCCACCAGTGCCCCTAACAAGGGCAGTGTCAGGACTTTTCAATCTCTTTGGTAAGTATCCAGTGGCATTCGTGGGAAAAAATGGTTATTCCCTGTATTTGCCATCCCAAGAGCTTCATCCTCTCTTGCCAGGGCATAAAAAGGCTGTGGCAATGCACCAATTACCAGTTATCTCTTCTCATGGCATCTTGTTGCAACCTTCTCGTGTCTTGAGTTTATCTCCAGGACTCTGTTTATCTCTAAACTCTGGGCAATGTGTTTGCCCTGCAACCTCAACATTCCAAATGAAGTCAACAAAAGTTGTGAAATGGCTGCTTACATGCTGGGTATTTTCACTGCGTGTTGGGGAGCAACATTTCCTCCAACCCTCTGATCAGAAACCGGGAAGTGTCTGCTTGCTTTTGGAGTGAGCAGTTTCTAGTATCACTGACTGCTTCTAAATACTCATCAGCAATACACAATTTCTTTATTGTTTGCCTTAGTACAGTGAATATACTTTTGAAACTTAGCAGTATACTTTCCAGTAAACCACTTTGTAAGATTTCCTCTTCTTTTTTTATAACCTTTTTTAATTCTAGGGAGAATCTTGACACCTGAAGAATATCATTAATTAAGTTCCAATAGGAGAAAACCTGAACTGGGACCCTTTTGGGTCCAAAAGCTTTATAATCGTCTTTAAAACATTCACCTACTCTTGCCTATCTAGTTTCATCAATGCTACCTTCTAGGGAAAACCAAGGACAAATGTCATTAACAAAAACAAAAAAATTGATAAGATCCTTCTTTTTAACCCGAGTCCCTCGTGTCTTGAGAGATTCCTTAAGACCCTTAAGAAACAGGTCATGTTTACTTAATGCTTGTCCCATAATTGCGTCGCTTTTCTCTTACCGTTCCGGATCAATCTCACAGGCGGGCGACTGTGTGGCGATCCCAATGCGGATCTTCACTCACTTCTGCGTGGCTGCGTGGAAGCGGCGATCCCAATGCGGATCTTCACTCACTTCTGCATGGAAGTGGCGATCCTTGAGTACGTGGCTGACATCAGGGAGTGATGTTCATTCGGACCCTGGACCCTTGAGCCCCACGTTGAGGCGCCAGCTGCCCCAACCTGGGGGGTTTTTCAACAGGGACTTAGAGCAGGGGGCGAATGAATGGGAGAGACAAGAGACATGAAGGATGAGAGCAAGACAGGCTGTCTGATCAAGCTCCAAAGTCTTTAATTTTTTGCTGTAGCTTATATACACATGGAGGGGGAGGGGCGGGGCAAAAATGTCACAAGGGCCAGGGGCTTTTCAGAATTCTTCAGTTCTTCCTGTAACCCTGACAACTGCTTTCAGATGGTAATTTCAATTCAAAGGTCACAATGCTCTGTGGCTCAACATCTGCTATTTTCACCACACCCTGCACCTTTTCATCAGGGTATCTTGTAAAAAGTTACTTATGGTCTTGGCTCCCGGCACCACTTCATGCAAAATGTTTGAAGCTTACATTGTTATATTCCCACTCCTCCCTCATGTCCTTTGTGTTATTGTTTCTCATGATTTGGGGGAATTTTATTTACGAACTCCAAATACATTACTATTGTTTTTACTTTAAATAATTCAGCTACTAATTTTTATGAACAATTAAAATTAAACATAAGTTTTAATTCTTCCTCTTTGACTATTTTGTATGTGTGTGTAGATATGTTGTTGTTGTCAGGTGCCATTGGGTTGGTGTCCAACTCATAGCAACCCTATGTGCAACAAGTGAAACACTATTGTCAATGCATCTCTGCTATTCATAGGGTTTTCAATGGTGGATTGACTTTTGGGAGTGGGTTTCCAGGTCCTTCTCCCAAGCCTACAGCACCTAGTATTCCCAGGTGGTCTCCTGTCCAAGTACTAGCCAGGCCCGATCCTGCTTAGCCTCCGCAATCTGACAGGATCGGACACCACAGTGCTATGGCTGCAGGCATGAATACATATATTCATATTTATATTCCCTTTTGTAAATACAATTAACTTCTGGTATAATATCCTCTAATTCAAAGAACTTCAACAGGCACATTTCTTCAGAAACGTGTATCTTTCTCTTGCCTTCAATTTTTTTGGTACTAGGGGTTGAACCCAGGGCCTTGCGCCTGCATTCTTTGCAAATGCTGGGCCACTGAGCTGCACCCCCTAGCCCATTTTTTTACTTTTTGAGACAGGGTCTTGCTAAGTTATGCAGACTGCCTCTGGTCTCGAACTTGCAATCCTCCTGCCTGCACCTCCTGAGCCGCTGGGATTACAGGCATGTGCGACTGTGCCTGGCTTGCCTTCAATCTTGAACAATGCTTTTCCTAGATATAGGATTATAGGTTGACTTCTTTGTTCTTTTAGTAATTTTAGTGCATTTGCATTTCCATTACTTTCACACTTGTATTATTTCTTTGGTAATCCACAAAAATTATATTTGTCCTTCTCTAGGCTGAGTCTTTTCCTGCTAGTTTCTAAGATTTTCCATTTTTACAGTTTTTCCACAATTTGATCATAATGCAACATAATGTAGTGCCCACTGGATAAATTCTGCTTGAATTTTACCAGATTTAATAATCCTGTTCCATAGGACATCACCCTGAAAACCCCAGTGACTTTGGTGGCCCTGAATTCCCATTTGTCCATTCACTTCCATGAGATACCTGTGCTCTGCCACCTTCCCCTCCCTGTGTGTCTGGCAGGAGGACTCAGGGAGGCTCCTTTCACTCGGGCCCAAGAGTCCCGTGCAGTGTGTTTTCTAATGTGTGTGTGGGGTCTAGTGTTCCACACTTCTCGGTCAGTTTTCTCCATTTGTTCACAGCACATCAGATCTGGTACCAAAGCCAGAAGCTGCTTGGATCACTAGTAAGGATTCATTAGTTAGTCAGACATGTACACGTTAACACATTAGAAGTTTCCTCAGACTAAGTAACTACTGCAGTGTAATATAAAATAAGGCAAAGAAGGTCTTTTCCTGTGTAGGAGACTGATTTTAAGATTCAGTCGCAACTCTCGAGTTTCCTGTTGTTCTTATTGTCTGGCTGGCATCTGGCCTCTGGGCTCCCGGGTGCTGTCAGGTCAGCCCTTCACTGCTGCTCCACACCCCAGCATTCCACCCAGGCCTGTTTCCTCTCAGCCATACTCTCTTGAAGGAAACTTTCCTTAGTTTTAATGGGAACTTGAGTTCCCACCCAGCCTGGTGCTCAAACTGTTCTGGGCCCGAGTCATCCCGTCTGCCCACTGGCCTTGCTCAGTCATCCTTTGCCAGGGTGGCTGGAACTCAGGATCAGTGTGAATAAAAGAGATGGCAAGAGAAGTAGACGGGTTATAATTATGGTGTGGAATCCGACAGCTTTATCATTTGCCATTTCCATACTAGATTGAGGTAATAATAAGTATTTATTGAGGGTCTGTCATAAGCCAGGCATGGGGTGCTGTAGGGTATACATTGGCATACAAGACCTGCAGAATCTCTACCCCATAGAGTTTAGAATCCACAATCTAGTTCAAACAAATAGACCCACTTTAATGTCACTTGTCAATAAAATTGACTTTGTTTGGATTACTAAATGTCATTTTCCCCTTTAGAAATGTTTTTGTTGGGTATTAAGCCAGCAGTTGGTGTAATCCTCAAATAATCTGAGCTATCTTGGCATTAGATGCTCAAAAAGACCTTTGATCGGCTAAGCACATCATTGATTCTTATAGCATGTCTAGGGCATGATGCACAACGACCTGAAAGTATTAGATTACAGAGTATCCGAGCTCTGTGTCAAAGAATCATGGACATTTTCTGAGGACACAATGTATCTACAATAGTACTGCTCTGCAGAGACATCTCTGCAGGGGACTTACCCGGTGCCACCATCCTAGTTTATCACAAAATCTTCCACGCCAAGAATACCATCTGACCATCTCCCACTGTTCCCATCTAAATGCCATGACCAGAATAGTCAGTGCTCTGTGAAGGCAACATGAATTGAATTTTGAGTGGTCAACAAGTTTTTATTTATCCCACTATGGTTCTAAACTGATAAACCCAATCATGTTAGTATAAAAGAGTTTTATATTTGTCTTTTGAGCAATTTAGCATGAATGTAGAGAGTTCAGCCATCTGGCAGAGAAATGAGAGACAATCCAGCCTAATTTCTGAGAAATAAACACATCTTCCTGCCTCTGTATTTTCTCCTGCAAACCAACTGTCTTCTTAAGATGCTACCCCAAATGCTAAAGCAAGAAGCTAACAAACTCATGGAGAAAATGGGGTGCTGTCAAGGAAAATGACTATGTTTAAACAATCACCACCAGTAGGCAATATTTCTTCCCTCCTTCTGATGTTCTGCCGCTTTCCTCTGTCCTTTGCTCAGTAAGCACAATGAGATTGGCTGGTGTCTGTCTGATGGGAGCCTGCAGTTGAGAAAAGGCTTTGCATTAGGTGTTTGTCATTTCAGGATATCGTCAATCAGAACTGCCTTTCCACTATCAGACCTCCTTTTGTTGTTTTGCTAAACAAGGCTAGCTACAGTCTCCTAGGGAATCTCCTTCCTTCCTTCCTTCCTTCCTTCCTTCCTTCCTTCCTTCCTTCCCTCCTTCCTTTCTTCCTTTTTTCATCTCTTTTTAGTGTAATGACTCAGGCTAAGAGCTAAATGGTATAATGTAGGTATCATTTTTATCTCTCTCTGTTTATTCTAGTGTGAAATTGTTTTCCATGTAGTGATTAATTCAGGCAAGACTTCCTCCACTTATTGGGCAATTTGCAATATCCTTAGAGAAGATGGTAATTTTGCTGACCTATTATCAGAATGTTGAGAGTTTTGTCAAACAACAATTCCCATACTGTCTTCTGTCTCTCACATAAGCCAGCACCCCATTATTCATTCTTCATGGGGGCTTTTCCTGTGAGGATGATCAGGGAACTAACAGACTCTCTGAGACTTAATGTGAGACTTCGAAGGTGTTGAGCAAGGAGGTGACGCAGGGGCTCATCACCAGCGTGGAAGCACAGACCGCTGCTGTGTCCTGGGTCACTGTGGGACTGGAGGGCATCAGCCTCCTGGGGTCATGTGTGATTGTGTGAAACCCCCAGGTGCCTGACCAGACCTGTGATTGTTTGTTGTTGTTGTTGTTATTGTTAGGTGCCGCTGAGTCGGTATCCGACTCATAGTGACCCTCATAGGGTTTTCAATGGCTGACTGTTTCGGGATTGCCTTGGCAGTGTATTGCCAGGCCCTTCTCCCATTTTTGTGGTGCAGGGAATTGAACTCGGAACCTTAGAGCAGTGTTCTACCAATTGAGCTAAATCCCAGACCTGTGAAGGAAGTCTAATTTATCTGATTCCTTCATTTGCTTCAATTTTATTTTAGGACTCAGCAGGATTAACCACTGAGAGCAGATCTGGGGAGGAGAGTTAGATACCTTAACCAGGCTCTCCCTCTCAGACAGGGGCAGCTGCAGACACAGAGGGGGTTCTCCCTGGCTAACCGAGGACAGCGTCCAAGCCGGTGTGGTGGATCTGGTGGAAGTCTGGCCAGACCAAGAGGAGCTCACTCTAGGAGAAAGGATCATCCAACACACAGTGTGGGTGCAATCCGGAAGCACAAGCCGCTGGCATCAAGGAATGAGCTCCATATGGGATATGGTCTCAAACAGCAGGTGGGAGCTGAGGGCTGAGCGCTTAGGAGGAGCTGATAGCGGCAGGCGTAGGGCTCCGGGGGACTCTGTGGGTAGGAGGTTGTCCACACAGGGTCCAGTATAGACAGGCAACCATGGGAACTGGCACCATGGTAGGGGCAAAGGGGTGGAGGACAGAAACACGGTGAAAGCAGAGGATCATGCTGGGCCAGGGCTGCAAGTAACACAGGACCAGACTTTGTGTGTAAGCAAGATTGGTGCTGGGGACGAGGAGAGGAATCCAGAGGCCTCATCTTTGAGACAAGAGGCCTCATATGAAGGGTAGTCCTAGAGGGGGCCTAATGGTTGGTATCATTATTCATGAGAGCAAAATCAGAACACCCTTTGTAAGGCCCTTAAATTAGCACCACACTGTTGCCATATACTCCATACCTGAAATCTGCTAACTCTCTTAAAAATATATGTTACAGGTGCCAAGCAATTGAGTGGCTGGCAGAGCATGACCAGGGAAGCAATGTCTGCCACCTAGAAGTTGCTCATCAGATGCTACAGCATGAACAACTAGTAAAAGTTCTGCCTGCGCATGAAGGATAATCAGAGTTTTCCCTGACACATAGGATGGTATTATCATTCTGGGGTATGGGTGACGAGATTGGCATGTAATAGCCAGAATAAAAATCCAAAAGAAGATATGTGGATGTAGCCAAATATTCCACGGTACCCCATTGATGTGTATAATCTTTATGGTTTCATGTCTCAGTTAAAAATAAATGTATTTGTTTTAAATCCAGTAAAAGTTTAGGCATGGTGGTATATGCCCTCGGGAGGGTAAGTCAAGAGGATCTTGAGTTTGAGGCCAGTGTGAACGACATAACAAGACCCTGTCCTAAACAAAGAACATGCATAGTAGAAGGAAGATCTGTCTTCAAAGCACAGAAGACAAATAAAAACTTATATTTTTTTGACATGTACATTTCTTTTTATCTGTGCAACACCTCCAATTGTTGGAATCATTTGACAGCCCAGACACCAAAACTCAGATAGATTAATGACTGTGAAAGTCACCCAGCTGGTGGCAGATGGGCCCTCACAGCAAGGGTAGACACGTGGGGCTTAGGAGGTTTCCTTAAGGCAGAACACGGATGTCACTTCTGTGGGAACAAGCTGGCAGTCATGAGCATTCAAGAGTCAGCAACAAGGACCCTGGGGACAGACAGAGGTGTTGAATTTGGTCTTGAGATGGTGAGGTTTTTCTGCAGGATGTGGCCAAGCCTGGGACATGCAAAATTTCTATCAAGAAGCAGAGCTCAGTCCCTTTGCCCATTTGTGTATTGGGTTATTTGTTTTTTTAGGAGTTTTTTTCTTGAGTTCTTTATAAGTTCTAGTAATTAGACCTTTGTCTGATGTATAGGATGTGAAGATTTTTTTCCCATTATAAGGCCATTCACAGCAAAATGGATGGAATTAGAGAAAATTATTTTAAGTGAATGAACTCAAGCTCAGAAAGAGAAACACCACATGTTCTCACTCATATGTGGGAGCTGAATCAAAATTATAAGAAGGAAAACATCCTATACAAAGGTCAGATCATAATAAAAGGAAAAAGAAAGCTAAGAATGGCATTATTATAGATGGTCTAGAATATGCCTGTAATAGTTCTGACAAGGTAAAAAGAAAGTTCACTCTGATTGCATTCTTCTAGGACAGATCTGTTGGTTCTTTTGGCAGTCCATGGCATATTCAATAGATGTCTCCAGCACCATAATTCAAAAGCATCAATTCTTTTCCTGTCTCCCTTGTTCAGTGTCCAGCTTTCACAACCATATGATGTGACTGAAATTACCATGGCATGAGTCTACCTTGAATTCTAAGTTTCTAGCTATACCTCTCTGGTGCCCAGGTGACCCCATGGGTGAATACCTTTTCTCAGGCTACAAATCCAGGCTGGTCCCCTCAAGGTTCTGGGAGAACCTAGCTGCATTTTAGGAAGGAAGTCTATCTGATAAGAACTCAGAGGACTAAACTCGATTGCTTTCTCAGGGTTGGTTTAAAGTCAAATCCTGGCTGACTTTAAAATGAGCAATGGCACCCATGGCTACCACAGTCTGCTTTCCCATAAGGCCTCCTGCCTGGTAGGAGGGGCCATGTGATTCTCATGCTGGGTGCTGTGGATCTCCCAGGACCTCGGGGCAGAGGGCATGGTTGGAGGTGCTGGGGCACTGGGGGGGGGGTGGTGCTGGCTGCATCTGTGTCCACACCAGCTGACTACACAAACCGGCCACGCTCTAGAGCCAACAGGCTGGGCGTGAGGCCTCTGTACACACTGCCGTGTTGCCAGCAAGTGATGGGCAAGGGGCTTCCGGAGACAGCCCAGCCTGGGGCCAGGCGGAGCTGGGTGCAGCTGGGCAGCACCCTGGGCTGGAAGGGACTGTACTGAGGTCCCCCCTTCCCCTAGCATTTCTGTGGGACCAAGGCATTCCTCTCGCTTCACCCAATGCCTTCTTGTGTTACGAGAACAGCAGTTACCCCTGAGCAGAAACAGGCAAGGTTCCCCGGACACAGACGCTGTCATCCACAGCATCACCCTCAGCCAGAGTTTACTGTGGACGTCCGCCTCCCTGTCCAGGCTGAGCTCAGGAGGCCGGTCATGACTAGTCACTGAGTACCTTCTTTGAATTTCTTCTTTGAATTCCTTGGTTATTTTTCTATAGTGGCTGTTGTTAGGAGCCTTGGAATCCAGTGCCACTCATAGCGACCACCACTCCTTTTTAGGTAAGGTGTAGTCTGGCTTGGATTATATACGTGCCTGGTGACCTTACCCAGTTTCACTCTAGACCACACTTCTCCAGGGCAAACCCCCCCACCCCCAACCACGCACCTGCCTTTAGCACAGTGATCTTGAGTGAAGAGGGTTGATAAGGAAACCCGGGTTGTATTAGGTTGGATGATTGACCATGGAGAAGAGGCGGGTACAGAGGGCAGCCTCCTGGGGAAATCGGCCAGCCAACCATGACCCGTCTCAGCGGAGGAGGCGTGGCCACACAATGGGCCCTCTGGCAAAGGCAGCGCTGGTTTTTTTTGTACCGAGTGGGTTTGTTCTGAGGAAAGACAGCTCAGCTACAGGGTTTGGAAGGCCCCTCCCGCGGGGAGATGATGTAGCCACTCCCCCGGCGCGGGACCTGAGGGGCTTCTGTGGGTTTCAAGCGCTACCAAAAGGCAGTATGTGGAGGCTGAATTGGAGGCAGGATGTGGAGGCGGACGATCTGACCACCCAACAAAACAGGGGCGCCAGCACGTGCAGGCTGGGGGTGCAGCCGGCCACAGAGCGCTGGCACTCAGTCCTGGAGATGTGCGTTGTCCGGAGCTCACAAGCCTCTGCCCGCCCACCTGTGCCCTCTGCGCCCCGCTGGGCTTCAGCCAAGAGGGCCTTGAGCCTCTACGGAGGCCACGGTGCCCGGAGCCCGGCCTCCCCGCCCCGGCGGCGGCTCCCCTCTCTGGGATGCGGTGCAGCAGCGGCCAGGGCGCCACAGCCTCCAGTGTCTGCCGAGATCCCAGCTTGCGGTGGCCCGGGTCACCACGCCCGCCCGCCGCCTGGCCTCCCCCACCAGCCTCCCAGGGGGGATCTGCAGGATCACACTGACCCCTCTCTCCGAGGGAGGGAGATGGAGACTTGGGGGAGCGGCGCAGCGCAGGGAGAATTGTCACTTCAGTCCCCGAGGCTGGACAATGGAATGCAGATCAGAGCACAGTCCTGCTGTGTGGCCCCTGGGTGTCCTGGCAGGTGGCTCCCGGGGCAGGAGGGACGAGACTACAAACTGAGGGTCAGGCTGGTAGGATGGACCTAAGAGTGGCCAGAAGGCCCCTCCCTGCCAGCTCGCAGTGTCCCAGCAGGTCCACGAAGGGACCTGACAGCCCCGGGGAGCTCTCTGCTCCAGTTGTTTGGTTTTCAAATCTTTTCCAGGCCAGGCTGGGTGCTGCTGGCAGGTGTTTTTCCTTCCTTTCTACCATTCCGTAGGTTTGTAGTAGCAGCTCATTGCAAATTTTCATAATTTTGGTTTCTCTGATGAACAATGAGTGTGAATACCTTTCACACCTATCAGCAAGCGACTATCCTCTTAGGAAGCATGGCCCCTCAGTTCTGCCCGTTCTTAAAGCTCACCCGCATTTGCCCTGGTTCTGAACGTCAGCTCTTTTCACACAGGTATGTTGCATACTTGCTTATGTTTTTATACTTGTTTCTGGTTTTTTGAGACATGGCCTCACTTTGTAGCCCAGGGTGGCTTCCAACTCGGAATCCTCCTTCCTCAGCTTCCAGAATGCTGTTACCTGTTTTTTTACACTCTTAATTATGTATTGTTTGATAAGTGGATGTTCTTAATGACTGTACAAATTATAACCTATCTTCACTTCATGAATCTTGTGTAATTTTGGGGAGATCTTTGAATTCCTGAAGACGCTCTGTGTGTCTCTAAGTGCTTTACTGGATGATGAGTCACATTTAGACCTGTCATCTGTCTAGAATTGCCTTTTTGTTGTGATATTGTTTCTGGAGAGAAAGAAGGATCAAATTTGCCCAACCATGAGGCAGTATTGTTGGACTCAAGTCCACAGTTATGGTGAGGATGTCCAATGGCTCCAGGAACACACCTGGAGAAGACCGACCCCGCTCTTGAGAGAGGCCTTCTTGGTAAAGCAGGTGTCCCCTGCGCTTTCTTGTTGCATTGGTCAGATTGTCTACCCTGCCATCACTAACAAACCAGTGAAAATAGCAGTGTCGTATAATAGAACTTGGTATTTGCAAGAACGAGTTCAGCTTTTTCTTCTCCAAGATTACGTTGATTATAGTTGGCCTTTTGTACTTGCATATGAATTTTAGCAATGTCTTGTCAATTTTGCACGCACACACACACGCACGCACACGCACACGCACGCACACGCGCGCACATGCACACACGCGCGCGCACACACGCGCGCACACGCACACACGCACACGCGCACACACACGCACACACACAGCGTGCGCGCACACACGCGCACACACGCACACACACACGCGCACACACACACACACACACACACACACACTCTGCTGGGGTTTGACTGGGATTTTCTTCGGCCCTATCGATTAATGTAGCGTTACTATCCTGGCTCTGTCCAGCCCTGCCTCATTTCCTTCAGGAAGGCCTATTAAAGCAGGAAGGTGGTTATATTTGTTTAAAGTCCGTTGGTCAGGTAGCCAGATGTACAGGCACCAAGACTGTGAGCTCAATGACATAAACAGACACAAGATCAGTGCAGCTTTGGAGCAGCTCCTGCTGTCACACGGCTGCCAAGGCACTGCTGGCTGCTTCCACCTGCCCTTTGATTTCCCTCATTGGCTAAGCCATCAGGAAGGCTGGGAGATGGTATTGTTTTCAGCGAGAACACAGAATTTGGCCAAACAGGCCCCAAAAATCTATTTCAGAGCCTCCACTGAAAATGTTTAATTGGTGCTTTCAATCTATTTATAAGCAATTTGTAATGAAAACAGAAAAATAAGATCTCTACCCAGTTTCATGCCTCAGGGAGTCAGATGTATTATTCTCCAAAGGAAAGATAGCAGAAAGACCCTAACAGCCCCACAGGCCTTCCCTGTGGCTCCTTTGTTAGCCTGAGCCATCAGCTGCCACTGAGAATAAGGGGCTTGGGGAGCATCAAGTGGGCCATACAGATAGAGGAGGGGGAATGGGGTTGGACAGGGCTGGGCAATCATGCACCTTAACCTCCAAGGTCCTCACTCTCAGAAAAGAGGCTTCTGTGCTCCAGCCGCTCAGATTTGCCTGGAACTAGAACCTTTCTGCAGGGCTCATTCATGATGAAAAATGATTTGCACATGGGACCTCCAAAAATCACACAGTCAGTGGTCCAGAGCTATCCAAATCTTGGGCCTTTCCCATAAAGAAACTTAACACTGAGATTCTACCATTAATATTTTAGTATATATGAGCTGTCACATATTTGCCTGCAGCTGTACCACCGTGGCATCTGATCCCATCAGATCTGGGAAGCTAAGCAGGGTTGGACTTGGTTAGTACTTGGATGGGAGACCACGTAGGAATACCAGGTACTGTAGGCTTAGGAGAAGGGACCCAGCAACCCACTCCCAGAAAACAGTCAGTCATTGAAAACCCTATGAATAGCAGAGAAGCACTGACAATAGTGTTTTACCTATTGTACTTGGGTCGCTATTAGTCAGATACTGACTTGACTGCACCTAACAACAACAACAGCAAGATCACGTATTTATCCCTCCATCTTCACATTAATCCATCTCTATCAAATCATCTTGTTTTTGCATCTTAAAACTGATTGTAGACATTGAGGCCTTGACCTCTGGCTAACATAGGGTATCAGTGTTCTTGTATATTCCTATTCTTGTATAAGTCCCTGTTTTTGTAAGGATGAATCACAAGATTGTTTGTTATGTATGAATTTATAACTTTGTAACTATTAACTTTGTAAATCCCTGCTCCTTTTCTCAAGTAGCTGAATTGCTAACTATGTAAAACCCTGCCTTTTGTTCTCCTACCCACAATATCAGTCACAGGAATACACTTCTCCTGGGTCATGATGGCAGTTAGGTCACCAGGTTACTAGCTATAGTTCCAGCTTCTATAATTACGCCTTGCTCAACTACGTGCCATTTGCCCTGAAGGCCTGCCTACCAAAGGGGTTTTCTTTGTCTGTTTTTGTGTGTGTGTTGGGGGTACCCTTTTCCTCTGTAAGCCCACCCCTTTCTAACCTATAAAAGGTTGTTGTTGTTGTTAGCTGCTGACGAATCCATGTCTGACTCAGCAACCCTACATACAACAGGCAAAACACTATTGTCAGTGCTTCTCTGCTGTGTGTAGGTGTTTCAGTGGCTGATTGATTTTTGGGAGTGGGTTGCCAGGTCCTTCTCCCAAGCCTACAGTATCTAGTGTTTCCAAGTGGTCTCCCATCCAAGGACTAACCAGGACTAACCTGCTTAGCTTCTAAGATCTGACAGGATCAGCTGCCACAGTGCTATGGCGGCAGGAGTTATAAAAGGTTAAGCTTCCCTTTGTCCCTTGCTCAGCTCTCTAGAGATTTCTTGAGTTGGGTCGCTGCTATTATTGTTGGGGTCCAACTCACAGTGACCCTACGTACAGCAGAATGAAACACTTACTGATTCTGTGCCAGGCATATGATCTTATTTATGTTTAAGCCCATTGTTGCAGACACTGTGTCAATCCACGTACTGGAGGATTTTCCTTTTTCTCATTGACCTGCCACTCCCCAAACATGATGTCCTTCTCCAGGGATTGGTCCTTCCTGACCACATGTCCAAAATACGTACGATGGGTCATTGCTAGCAATAAAATAATAAATCCTCCTGAAGATTAATAATTGCCCTGGGGTCTCTTCTTCCTTGTGATTTCCACTACAGCTAAGGGATTTTGCTTCTGTTGTTATGTTTTGTCTTATTTGCTTTATTTATTTTTATTTGTTTGAGACAGATTCTCACTGCATAGCCCAGGCTGGTGTCTAACTTGTGATCCTCCTTCCTCTGCCTCCTCCCGAGTGCTGAAATCACAGGTGTGCACCATGTGTGGCCCTGAGGTTTTTAACATGTAAAAAGCACTCTGTATGCCCATGACGGCGCAAGTGTTGGTAGAGGAGAACTGGAGATGTACTACAGTAAGATTCTTGCCAGGTGCAGGGCACAGGCTATAACTGCAGCAGCTGAGGAGGCTGAGGCAGAAGGATGATGAGCTTGAGGCCAAAGGCAAGCTGTGCAACTTACCCAGAAGACCTTGTCTCAAAATTTCATAAAAAGAGGGGAGGACCTGAGGGCAGCACAGCAGTAGCACAGTTGCCTAGCGTGACAAGGCCTGGGTTCATCCTCTGTACTACAGGAAAAAAAAGATTCTTATACTGCAGATTGTTCAGTAGCTAGATAGATAAGTTAGCAGGCAAAGGGGAGGAGAGGGGATTAAAGATGACTCCTGCATCCACCTTTGATGAATGAAGCTGTGTGCGGGACAAATGTCGAGGCACACTGGGAGGACCCCACCCCCTAACCTGGGATGAGGAGCTGCCTGTATATAAACAAAAGTGGACTCTTCTAAGACATCTGCCTACAGCTCATTATTTTGAGAGCATTGACAATGCATTAATCCCTTTGGAAAATCAGCTCTAAGCCACAAAAGATTACTAAACAGGGTGCTCACACTTCAGGCACCCAGGTTAGGCACCTAGGGCTGCAGCACACTGGGCGTGGCCTTGCTTGAACTAAACTAGAAGTAACGTGCACTCTCCTCCCCTGCTTACTCTCCCTTCTCTGGAGCCTGCCATCTACTCTGTCTATCCAAGACACTTCTCCTTCTAAACAGCTTGTCTAGCTCTGCTGCTCTCCCCAGCTTTCCCTTCCCCTGGGAATACTCTTACACCAATTCACACAGAGAAGGGAGGCTTTTCCAAGTTCCCTCTTACATTTCTCCAGGTGCCTCAGTTTTCCCAAGTTACTATTTCTTCAAGATGTACTGCCTTTCCCAGTAAATCTTGCTTCTATTCAGTACTATAACTTTTGTGTCAAGTGTAAGTTCTTTTATATGCTGAACACAAAGCCTGAGGTTCACTGCAGACTTCCCAGACCCATGCTCCCTGGTAACACAAGTGAAATGAAATGGTGTAATATCACTTCAAGATAGACTATGCAATACTAAAGAAAGTACAAAAATAACAAAAGAAAGGATTGCAGAGAGCCAGGCCTGGTGGTGCGTGCCTGCTATTCTAGCACTTCAGAGGGAGGCAGAAGCAGGAAGATCAAGAGTTCAAAGCCAGCCTGGGTTACCTAGAAACACCCTGCCTCAAATAATAATAATGATGATGATGATGATGATGATGATGATGATGATAATAATAATAATAATGATTAATGATCCTAGCAAGGTGAATAAGTAGGGTTTACTACAAGAGCAAATTTGCCTTAACAAAGAGAAATCAATCAATGTACTTCACCATTTTATCCAAAAAAAAAGGAGGGGGGAATATACTTATCTCCAGTGATAATTGATAATTGATGTAGACAAAGCATTTAGCAAATTCAATATGTATTTCTAGCAAAAAATTACCAGCAAACAACTAATAATGAGGACTTTCAAACCTGATAGAAAAAAAAAAATCAAACTCGATTTCTCCTACTACGCTCTCCCAGCATGCTTCTGACTCCGGGTTTATGAGCATTTCTCACCCACCAAGCAAGCAATGCTGTGGCAGCAGACCCCAGCTGGGTGGCTTTGAATTCAATTCAGTGCTAATCCTGTCCACCTGGAGACAGCTCTGGTGCAGGTTAGAACCCCAAGATTAATCCTCCCACCTTTACGCATTAGTTGCAAACCCCAGGTTGTTTTCCATGTGCTTCTAACTGATTGACTATATATTGAGGTTCCTACAACCCCTTCTTGGAGTTTGATGAATTTGCCAGAGTGCCTAACAGAAATCAGGGCAACACTTACTTATATTTCCTGGCTTTTATAGTGGATATTGCAGAGGATATCAATGAATACCAGATGGAGAAGTTGTTGTTGTTGTTGTTGTTAGGTGCCCTCCAGTCAGTATCTGACTCATTGCGACCCTCATAGGGTTTTCAATAGCTGACTGTTCCGGGATTGCCTTGGGAGTGGATTGTCAGGTCCTTCTCCCATTTTTTGCAGTGCTGGGAATTGAACTCAGGACCTCAGAGACTGCAGCGCAGCACTCTACCTATTGAGCTAAATCCCAGCCCAATGGAGAAGTAGCCAGGGCCAATGTGGGGAAAATGCATGGAGACTCCAGCCATCCCTGGGTGTGCCAGGAAACTCGGAGTGCTTGGGTTTGGGGAAGCTCCTACCCTGTCCTTTGGGGTTTTCATGGAGGCTTCATTTTATAGTCAGGCTTGATAAATTATCATGAAAATAGAAAACTGGCCATAAAAAATAACCTGCTTTAAAGCAAAGAAAAAAATAATTTAAGCCTGGCAGGTGGTAAACACCTATAACCCCAGCACTTGGAAGGCTGAAGCAGAAGGATCTCAAATTGGAGGCCAGCCTTGGCTACACAACAAGACCCTGTCTCAAAACAAACAAACAATTAAAACAAAAGGAAATATTTTTTGAGACAAATATGAACCCCCATTGCCTGAGAAAATAGATTCAAGTTGCCCTGAATGACATGTCCAAGCCGGAAAAGGCCACAGAACGAAAGAGACTCACGAATCAGTAATGCTATGAGACACATAAGGGGTGTCATGAGGTGGCCAGGCTACCCCAAGGCAGGCAAATTTCTTCCATACGATTCAAATGTTATTCTAGCAATTTCAGCTTTAGGGCTAGTGGAGGCTGGGGGTTTGTTAAATCTCGTGATGCATTCCAAGAGTTTTATCTAGAAGTCATGGGATGTTAAGTCACATACAACACAGATCGATGGTAATGGGCTATTAAAAGGGACTAAAATGAGAGAGGGATGTGGCAGTCCACTCCCCAAAACAATTCTGAAACAATCAGCCATTGAAAACCCTTTGAGGGTTGCTATGAGTCTGACCCGACTTGAGGGCACCTAACAACAACACAACAAAGATAGCCAGAGATAATTTTAGCACTTCATGGACAATCATGTCAAGGTCAAACTCTGGACTACACATGTGGCTTCTTCAGAGAACTTCAGTTCACAAAACTTAGGGATAAATCTGTCAAAAATATTTAAGATGTGTGTATTGGAAGCTATGGGACATTATTGAGACACATTAAAGAAAACTAAACGAGTGAGATTTGCTGTGCACATACCTCTTGAATTTATAAGATATTTAATCTCCTCAAATTGATCTACAGATTCAGTACAATCCCAGGAGAAAATTCATGCAGGCGTCTTTGTTGAAGCTACCCTTAAACCAAAATTGAGAGATTAAAAGTTCTATTAAATAACACAGTTTCCTTGAGCAGTTACAGACGCTAGCATAAAATGAAAGACCACTCCTGGGGCAAATTCCCTAAGCCATCAGAGATCTGGCTCGATAGCAGATTGAAAAACCTCCATCAGACCTAAGAAATCAGAGTTTTCATAATGAAACTGTGGGGAGAAGAAAGATAAACTGCTTACGTCACTGGCTGCAGATGAAACAGGTAGTTTTCCTCAAGGCAGCGCAAGTGTCTGGACAGGAGGGTCATCTTCAAGGAGAGGCACTTGCTGTTTCTTGGTTAGTTTTGCAAGCTGGATGAATGTGGAATGGCCTTGTTGGCTAACCTTCAACACCAAGAAAAGGAAGGTGGAGCAGGTTTTCTTTTCTTTTTGTTGGTTTAGCCCAAAGACGTCAGGTAAATAAAGTTCTCTTGTTTCTTCCCTTTTTCCATCCTTGGGCTAACAATTAAATTTAGGACACCTCAGAATTCTTCTTTTGGTAGAAGCACTACCAAGTGGATTCTAAAAGTTAAATTAAAATAAGGAGAAAATACAGTGCCAAAACCACATTGAAATGGAGCAGTCAAGGGAGTAACATTATGTGTTTTTTGAGACTCACCATAAAGCTATAGCAGTCAAGACAGTTTTATGTTGTAATTGACACAAGTATCAATACAACAGAATAAACAGACAAAATAGACAATTCATTGGGCAAATGGTTTTTGACAAAGATACAAAAGAAAAGCAATGGAGCAAGTATAGTCTCTTAAACATGGTGTTGGAATATTAGATACTCACATAAAAACAAAATGACAACAAAATACTTGAAGACATCTCTCTTAACACATACAAAAACAAATGCAAAACCAAACTGAGTCCTGAATAGAACACCTAAAAATAAAAAGTTCTATAAGATATTGGAGGAGAAAAATTTTGGACACCTAAGAAAAGATTTCTGAGATGTGACACCAAAGGCCCAGCCCACGGACGAGCAAGCTGATAGATGAGACTTCTTGGGATAAAATTGTCATTTGGGGACACTTGCAGAAAAGCCAGAGGCGGGGAGAAATATTGCAAATGATGCATCTTCAAAGGAGTTGTGTCAATACTTTATTTATTCATTTACTGTACTAGAGGGCTGAACATAGGGCCTCTTGCATATTTTTGCAAGCTCTCTAGCACTGAGCTATAGCCCCAGTCTTGTTTTTTATTTATTTATCTTTAGACAGGGTGTCCCTAAGTCACAAAGGCTGCCTCTGGCCCAGAACATCCCATCTTCCTGCCTCTGCCTCCCAAGATACGGATTACACATGGAAGTCACTGCACCAAGCAAGGATATGTTTTTAATCACTGAGTTCTACAGTAAGATAACAAGTAATTTAGAGATAGGCAAATATTGAAAAGGGCTTTCCTCAAAAGAAGTATAGGATCCTAAATGAGCACTTGTAAATATGCTCCTTATCATTAGAGTAATCTGAATTAAAGGTACCACTCGGAACCTCTATGTCTATTAAAATAATTGCGATTGAAACAGAATGAGCAACACATTTTGGCAAGAATGAAGTTCTCACAGAGTTCCAGCAGAGGTGTAAAATGGTGCAACCCTTTTGGAAAGTATTGTGAGTTTCTTAAATATTTAAATACACACCGCTTGACCCAGCCTAGGTATTTACCCAAGAGAAATGAAATGATATGCCAATAGCTCTGTACACAAATGTGCAAGGCTTTATTTTTAATAGCTAAAATGTGAACAACCCAAATGTTTATTAATAAGCACTCTTCATACAATGAACAATCCTCAGCAATATAGAAGAACTATCAGTCCATGATACAACACAGACTCATCTCAGATCAGTGAGATATTAGATACTGAATGAATGCAATAGACAAAAAAAAAAAAAAAAAAAAAAAAAAAAAAAAAAAAAAAAAAAAAAAAAAAAAAAAAAAAAGGCTAAAACCAAAGCAGAGTTCACCTGTAGTTTTCTATTTATACAAGATTTGAGCTAATTTGCAGTTAGCTGTAGACTTCTGGTTTCTGATCCAATAGGTAATAATGGAAGTCTTCATTACTATCCCTGAAACAAGAAGAAAGCTGAACACACTGAAAATTTTCATTTTCTCTCACATTCCTCAAAGCATCGATGTGGCGAGGCAAACTCCTGCGCAAGTGCTGAGAAAGACAGGTTACTGAGAGCAGAAAGCGCAGGAGCAGAAGCTGACCACACGGCCACGTGTAAGCAGGCTGAATTTCTCGGGGTTTGGAGCCGTCCAGATCAAGAGCTAAAATCCTCAAGACCCAGGCACGGGTTCACAGGCTCACATCTCACCTCCAGAAACCCCACCAGGGCTCGGGCTGAAAAAGAGAAATCGCTCATGTTGATGACGAGGGAGGTGGGGAAGTGCAATCGCTTTGGAGTTCGCTCAGGACACTTTGTTCTCCTTAACAAAGGTTGCCTTCAAAAGAAACTACTAAACAGACCCTAACCCATTTGAACCTGCAGCCGTAGCCCTATGGCGTCCGATCCCATCAGATCTCGGAAGCTAAGCAGGGTCGGACCTGGTTAGTACTTGTATGGGAGACCACCTGGGAACACCAGGTGCTGTAAGGGTTGGGAGATGGACCTGGCAACCCCCTGCCAAAAATCAATCAGCCATTGAAAACCCTATGAACAGTAGAGAAGCACTGACAATAGTGTTTCACATGTTGAATGTAGGGTCGATATGAGTCGAACACCAACTCGACAGCACCTAACAACAACAACATGATGGGCTCATCAAGAGACTGGATGTGGCCAAAGAATGAGTGAGGTAAAAGAAATGTTAGTGGAAACACCTAAAAGTGGTGAAATGACTGTAAGAGGCATTGTTGTTGTTAGGTGCTACTGAGTCAGATGTGACTCATAGCAGTCCTTTGCACAACAGAATGAAACACCCCCTGACACTATGCCATGTGCACAATCTTTTTATAGCTGAGCCCAATGTGTCAGCTGTTATGTTTCTTCTCATTTTGAGTCATACCACACCAGCATAAGGAGGTCCCAGGGGCTTCCCTCCATTCCCATCATTAAGGTCAACTCTCTGGTGAGGAGGCCACTCTTGCCCTGTTATTTCTTCAGTGCCTCCCAGTCTGGGGATAATTCCCTGGCACTATTTTTGACAGTGCTTCTCTGCTATTCATAGGGTTTTCAAAGGTTAATTGCTTTGGTAGTGGGCTGCTGGGCCCTTCTTTCTAGTCTACCTTTGTCTGGAAGCTCAGCTCAAACCTGGCCACCATGGGTGGCCCTGCTGGTATCTGAAATATCTGTGGCACAGCTCTCAGCATCACAGCAACACGCAAGCCCCCACAGTACACGCTGACAGACAAGTGAAGAATTCTATAAGGATTAAAGGAAGTGGAAACTTTCCGAAGTTAATGACAGACACAACATAGATCTTAAAAAACTAGACGTCATGAAGTCGGACAAACACCAAAGCTAAAGCAAAAACCTGTAGGCATATACACCCAAACTTCAGAAAATCAAAAGCAAAGAAAAACTTATATGAAGCCGGGAAGAGGGGTACCATACCTACAGAGAAGTGATGATATAAATTACATCAGATTTTTTTCCAGAAACTGAACAAGTAAGAAGAAAGTGGAGTGAAATATTTAAATTGTTGAAAGAAAAATTTTCTATCCTAGAATTTTATATCTCATGAAGTGGTCATTCAAAAGTAAAAAAGACCTATAGATGGACTTTTTAATTAGTATACCTGTCTACAAGAATTGTTGAATGAAATTCTTCAGCATGGAAGAAAACAATGTAGATCAAAGACTCAGATGCATAAAGAAAGGAAAAAGATTTTGTTAGTGTCATTTTTGCTTGTTTGTTTTAAAACACATTTTCATTCTCTTAAGTGGAATACTGGGCTGGGATTTAGCTCAGTTGGTATTGTGCCGTTCTACAGTCTCTGAGTTCCCGAGTTGGCTTCCTGGCACCACAAAAATGAAGGAAGGATGTGGCAAGTCATTCCCGAGACAATCTCGAAACAATCAGCCATTGAAAACCCTGTAAGGATTGCTATGAACAGCACATAACTCTACGGCACCTAACAACAACAACAAGTGGAATACTAGAGTGGAATGTTTAAGTCATAGCTAGGCGTATGTTTAATTTCATAAGAAATGAGCAGAGACTTCTAAGTACCCTTTCACACTTCCATAAGCAGAGGATGAGAGCTCCGGTCATTCTACCTCCTCACCAATATTTAATGACACCGAGAGTACTTAGAAGTTTATATCTCAGTCTGATACAACTCTTCAGTTCAGAGGTTACAATTTCAGTTGCCACATTGCACCTCAGTTTCTACATAACACCTGGTTTACACTGGGAAGCCAGCGAGAATGCTTTCCTTCAGGGAAAGGCGAGGGCTACTATTCTATTTTCATCTGATCACCCTGAGTCATGGGCCTCTTTCTTCCTTTCTGTTTCCAACACATTCCAAGTTCTCTGAGATAGCTTTGCTGATGCCCTATTAAATGCCACTCACCTCACCATTGTTATTGTTGTTAGGTGCCCTTGAGTTGGTATCCGACTCATAGCGGCTCTGCGTACAACAGGAGAAACACTATTGTCAGTGCTTCTCTGCTGTTCATAGGGTTTTCAATGGCTGACTGATTTTTGGGAGTGCGTTGCCAGGTCCTTCTACCAAGCCTACAGCATACTTAAGCCCAATTACTGGCGATAGGGTAAACATTTAGTTCACAAGCATGACTTGTCCCCAGAAAAGTTTGAGGATTATAACTAGTGACCACCAATTGTTAATACCGAGCTGGCCTTTTTCTTCTCCAGAGACCCCTTCTTGTTAAAGGAAACTATCATAGTCTAGTCAATCTCAAAGGAAATTGATATGTTTCCCTTTTAAAGCAATTAATAGTTTTGGGTACTCTGCAACAATATATAATTGGCTCTTCAATTTTCTTGAATGGTTTTGTCTTGTGGTACCTAGCAGGAAAGTGAAGGAGAGAGGAAGCCAGCAGAGGGCAGCTGGAATGATATCAATGCCCACACATCACCCAGGCTACCAAGCTGGGAGTTAGACAACCTTATGGTAATCTTAGTTCTGCCTCTACTACTTTCAGTATCTTTGTCTAAAAGCTGACTTCAGAAATAATTATTTCTCCAGATTAGCCTGTGACTTATCAAAATAAGGGAGAGTTAAGTGACTAACAATGAAGCCATTCATTTTTCTTCTACAGCTTTATAGTGTAAGTATATAGCAATCAGGGAAACCAGGGTCCTGTCTCAAGATTCCCTTCGCTCCTGAAATATCCCTCTAATGGTGAGGGCAGTGGTTGGAGGGGCTCATTTACACCTCCCCAAGGGGAGACCTGGCCCTTCATGGTGGCAGGTATGGTTTTTGGAAAGGCCAGAACCATAGGCAGGGGTATCAGTAGATAAAAGTCAATTCCCTCTTTCAAGCACTTTCTGTTGAGCTGGGGCTGCAGATACTGTGGCCGGCACCTGAGTCTTTCTCTGGAGGATCATCCTTAGTGATGGGGCTACCTGCCATGTGGTATTGGTGGGATTGCCCAAGGCCACTGAGTATCTGATACCAAAGTTTGTTGTTGTTAGGTGCCATCGGGTCAAGTCTGAATCGTAGTGATTCTATGCACAACAGAACGAAACACTCTCTGACATTGTGCTGTGCTTCTCTGCTGTTCACAGGGTTTTCAATGGCGGATGTTTCAGGAGTGTGTTGCCAGGTCCTTCTACCTAGACTGCAGCACCTGGTGTTCCCAGGCGGTGTTGCATCCAAGGACTGACCAGGCCAACCCTGCTTAGCTTCTTAGATCAGGCAGGATCAGATGCTAGGGTGCTATGGCTTCAGACGATACCAAAGTATAAACCTCCAGTCCCCACCCCAAGAGGGGGGCCTTGTGGTACAGATGGTGCTCCAGGAGGGAGGCCGGCCTTGACTTCTCCCTCCCTCCTCTGCCTGCCTCCCTCCCACAGCCCTTTCCACAGGGTGCTCCCTCCGTAAGCCTCTTACTCAGGAGTTCCCAACTCTGACTGTAGGGTAGACTGACCTAAGGCACTGATCCAGTGCCAGAATTCTCATTGAATTCCAACAACGATGAGGGTGTTCCCAGTGATCCTGATGTCTGCCTTTCCCAGTCAAAATATCTGGAGATCTCTCAAGTGCTGCCTGCCGGTGTTTGGCATTTACTTTTAAAGAAACCAGGAGGAGCAGGAGAAGTCACTGATTTAACTTGTAAATAAGTTTATGGGGAAATTTGCCCACATCCTCCCAGGGGATATGAGGACAGCCATGCTCAGGTGCTGTCCTCAGTGCTGGGCGGTGTGATACCTATAGATAATCAGCCTTTCACCAAAACCTTACCTTTCCACTGTGGATGACACACCTTAGCTATGGACTCAGAGCTGCAGTTTTCTCATCTATAAACTAGGAATAAAAGAAGACCCTCTCAAGTGTTTTTAGAAAATTATTTTCAATAATGTATAGGCCTGTGCTTTTATGTTATACAATGTGGCCTTTATGTAAGAGTACCTTTAGGTTACATACCTCAGAATGCAGGTAGAATTGATTATAACTCAGGTAATCTTTTGATAATGCCAGCTGTTCACTAGAGGCATCTTACCAGTTCACGTCCACCAGCAGTAACCTTCCTAGACAGATGAGATCCTGGCTCCTGATTCCTTACTCACTCCTGTGTTAGATTGTAAATCTACAATCTTTTTCAGGTGACTTCGTAGTCTTGCCCACTAGAGCGTCACAATGCATGGGCCCATCCAGCGGATGCTGGGTTTAGACAAGGGAACGTTACCAGACGTGGTGTAGGGAGAAGCCTTCCCTCTGCCTGCATGGTGTGGTGCAGTCGCATGCACTCCGGCAGGTCTCTGTGACCAGCATATGCCTGAGTGGCAGCTGCCCTTCAGCCTGAGGACAGAACTGGGCTCTCAGGAGAGCTTGGAATCCACGCTGGCTCAGCCTCAATTAGTCGAACCATTCGAACCATTGTTGTTGTTGTTGTTGTTGTTAGGTGCCGTCGAGTCGTGTCCGACTCATAGCGACCCTCATAGGGTTTTCAAGGTTGCCACGTCCTTTTCCCATTTTTGAAGTGCTGGGAATCGAACTTGGGACCTCAGAGACTGCAGAGCGGAGCTCTACCAACTGAGCTAAATCCCAGCCCCCATCTTTTCCTTGGTGAGGGCTAAATACAAAACGTTACAGTGAGGTCTGTAAACATTGAAACAGTTGAAAGAGCAAAAACTTAACAAATTAAAACCATTTTTCCATAAAAAAGATAATTGGTCTCCAACGACAAAATACGACAGCATCACAGGGTCTTATTTAACTCCTTCACCACAAAAAGTAATTGAATCTTTATCAAGAATCAGTCGAAACCCTTAAGTAACTAGGATCTCTCCCAGGCACCGAAAGCGACCATTAGTGCCTTCTGACATGTCCCCTGAAGGATGTGTCCTGGTGCAAATTCAATCTCAGAAGCTAAGCAGGGTCGGACCTGATTGGTACTTGGATAGGAGACCGCGTGGGAACACCAGGTGCTGTGGGCTTGGGAGACGGACCCAGCAACCCACTCCCAAAACACCAATTTGCCATTGAAAACCCTATGATTAGCAGAGAAGCATTGACGATAGTGTTTTACCTGTTATACACAGTCCAACCATAGCTGTTGCAAATTTTTGAGAGTGAATATAAATGTTGGAAGGAATAGAGATTTTGAGAAACTTTGTAATACATCAAAAACTGACAAATATATTCCACCAACACTAGAGAAATAAATTGTCATGTTGTTATAATGTTGTTGTTAGGTGTGGTTGAGTCAAGTCTGACTCATAGCGACCCTCATAGGGTTTTCAATGGCTGACTGTTTCAAGATTGCCTCAGGAGTGGATTGCCACGTCCTTCTCCCATTTTTTGCTGTACTAGGAATCGAACGTGGGACCTCAGAGACTGCAGCACAGGGCTCTACCAACTGAGCTAAATCCCAGCCCCTGTTGTTATAATATGGAACACTATATACCAGTGAAAAAATGAATAAATAATAGTGTCATGTATTCACCTGAATGCCTGCAGCTGTAGCCCTGTGGCATCTGATCCCGTCAGATCTCGGAAGCTAAGCAGGGTCGGGCCTGGTTAGTACTTGGATGGGAGACCCGCCTGGGAATACCAGAAGCTGTAGGCTTGGGAGAAGGACCTGGCAGCCCCCTCCCAAAAATCAATCTGCCATTGAAAACCTTATGAATAGCAGAGAAGCACTGACAATAGTGTTTCTTCTGTTGTACAGAGGGTTGCTATGAGTTGGATACCGACTCCACGGCACCTAACAACAACAACAACAATTCACCTGAATGCATGCTCTAAACACAGTATTAAGTATAAAAAGCAAGGTTCCAAAGAATATTTATAATAATAACATTAACATAAAGTTTAAAAAGGCAAAGAATAAATATGTTGTTTTTGTTAGGTGCTGTCGAGTCGTGCCCGACTCATAGCGACCCTCATAGGGTTTTTAATGGCTGATTGTTTCGGGATCACCTTGGGAGTGGATTGCTACATCCTTCTCCCATTTTTGCAGTGCTGGGAATTGAACTTGGGACCTCAGAGACTGCAAAGCAGCGCTCTTATATATATTAAAATATTGTAAAATGACTAAGGATAATGGTAATTACTTTACAGAGATGAATCATAGAAGGGTAATGATCAGAGATTTATCCACATTGATGAGTTCTCTTTCTTAAGCTGATTTACAGGTAGTCATGGAAGAATTCTAATTTTTTCTTTATGTTGTTGTTAGGTGCTGTCGAATTGGGTCCAACTCAGAGTGACCCTATGTACAACAGAACAAAACACTCTCTGACACTGTGCCATGCCTGGCACTATGTTAGTGATTCTACGATATTTACAGGGTTTTCGATGGCAGATTGTTTTGACAGTGGGCTGTCAGATCCTTCTCCTATTTTTGTGGTGCTAGGGATGGAAACCAGGGGCTCAGAGAGTAGCGAGCAGCACTCTACCAACTGAACCCCCTTATGTTTTTATTTCATATTGAATTTTTAAGTATCAATATTTCAATTTTTTGAAACAAGTTTTGATCCTATGGAAATACTATACAAATGCTAATAATTAATATTGTGTTTGAATCTCATAGTTTGGGCACATATTGTAGGAGGAGAGGTAGTGCTTTCAGTCTGCCTGGATTGTACTTCAGGCCACACCTGTGCTTGTCTGAGGGCCTCTGATGGCCAGGGTTGTGGAGTAGAGAGTTCAGCTAGGAGGTCGGGTCCTGCACTCTAGCAGCCCTGGGCTTCTCCAGGTCACGTTTCATAAACCTGTCCTTGGCTGCCTCTTCTCTCTCTCCCCACCTGCAGGTGCAGAGGCTGTTAGTGGAATCAGTGTTCTCTGCTGGCTGGGCCAACACATTTACTTCTCACAAGCCTGTGGCTGATCTTCCTGTTAAGGAACAGAAATTGAGTTATAACCAAGATGTATACTTGTCTTCCTTACTGAACTCTTCCTGAAATTAGTTGACATGAGGTGATGAAACTAAGACTGTACTTATCTTGAAATTGTCATGCTTTCTTACAATTTTATTCTACAATCTGTGTGGTTTATGAAGAACAGGACTTAAAATTCATACATCTTACACCTACATTTTACTTCATGTTGGTTTAATCCAATGTTCTTTTTCTAGATTCTTAAGGATAGAGCTTAGATAAGTTATTCTTAGACCATCTTTCTATTTTTAGGTTAGCATATAAACTTTTATCCAAGCAATGCTTCAGCTTCCACCAAAAATCTTGATGGGTCCTGTTATTTTTTTCACATAGTTCAAAAAAGTTTTCTGTTTTCTTCTTGATTTCTCCTTTGACTCTCCTGTTATTTATAAGCATGTTATTTAATTGCTAAATATTTGGTGGGTTTTTAAAAAAATATATTGTTCTTATTCTTTTTAATCTAATCCCATTGTGATCCGAGAAAAGCCTCTGTGAGACTCTGGTGCTGTTAAACTTATTGATGTCTGTTTTATAGAGCAGCAGATAGTCTTTCTTGGTGAAGGTTACACATACATTTGAAAATAACAGGAATGCTATGGCTGTGGGATTGCATCATTTATAAATGTTGTTGGATCATAGCGGCCGGTAGGCCTGTTTTCTCCTCATTGATTTCCTGTCTACCTGTTCTGTCAATCGCTGGGAAAGGAGGATTTCATTCTCCAAATAGAGTTTTGAACTTGCCTTTTCCCCGCTTCATACTGTCATGTTTGCTTCAAGTATTTTTGATCTGTTCTTCATGCCTTCTTGATCTATCTTCCCCTCTCCTTGTTGTTGTTGTTAGGTGCCGTCGAGTCGTGTCCGACTCATAGCGGACCCTCATAGGGTTTTCAATGGCTGATTGTTTCGGGATTGCCTCAGGAGTGGGTTGCCACATCCTTCTCCTGTTTGTGAGGTGCTGGGAATCAAACTCGGGACCTCAGAGACTGCAGAGCAGCGCTCTGTCAACTGAGCTAAATCCCAGCCCTACCCTCTTCTTAGAAGATGTTTTTCCTTAACCTCAGGAGTGATCCTTTTGTTTTTGCCTACTTTGTCTGGTATTTTCACGGCCACCCTCGCTTTCTCACAGCCAGTCTCCCACAGCACGTCATTTTCTACCATTTCTGTATAAAAAAGGCTGCTGGAATTCTGAAGAGCATTGCACTGCATCCCCGCATTGCCCAGGATGTTACTGACATCTAATTAAACTGCCCTATTCCTGTTCTTCCATTTATGCAGATCACCTTTAACTGGCTTCAGCCATGGCTGACGGTTTTCAGCGCACACATTGTTCACTGCCTTGATAAGACATAGTCGTGCATACGTAATTGGTTTTATGCCATTGTAACGGAGTTGCTTTATTTCCCTTTTAGATTGTTCATCACTGATGTAGAAAATCACTCCTGGCCAGGCATGGTGGCAATGCTTGTAATCCCAGCGATTTGGGAAGCTGGGAGAGGAGGATCCTAAGGTGGAGAGCTGAGAAGACTGTGTAATTTAGTGAGGAACTGACTCTGAAGAAAAAAATTAAAAATGGGCTGAGGTGAGCAAAGTGTGCAGGAGGTCCTGAGTTCAAGCCCCAAGAACCAAGGGGGGAGGGTGGGGAACTGATGGGCTGGATTGTAGCTGAGTGGTGGGAGCCTTGCCTGGCATATGCAAGGTCTTGCATTCAATCCCCAGTGCTGAAAGAAAGAAAGAAAGAAAGAAAGAAAGAAAGAAAGAAAGAAAGAAAAGAAAAGAAAAAAAAAGAAAAGAAAAGAAAAATACAACTAATTTTTGTGTGTTGATCTTGTACTTGGAAACTTTACTAAATTTATCAATTAACCCTGGTAGCTTTCTTACAGATTCTTTGGGATTTTCTCTACATAGGATCATGTCACATGTGACTAGAGACAGTTTTATTTGTCCTCGTTCAATTCTGATGCCTCGTGTTTTATTGTTTAAACACAATAATACAGACACTCCCAGAGCTCCCCACTTAGCTGGGATAAATCCTGCTTGCTGAAGCTGAATAATTCTTACATGTTTCTAGATTTTCTGTGGGTTGATTTTGTTGAGGAATTTAGCACCTGTGTTTATAAAGGCCTATAGTTTTCTCTTCTTATGTGCCTCTCTCTGATTTTGGCATTAGAGTAATATTGGTCTCATAAATGATTTAGGAATTGTTGCTTTCTCTTTAATTATGGACTAGTTTGGGTTAGACTTGTATTTATTAATTTTTCTTTAAATGTTTGACAGTATTCGCAAGTAATGTCGTCTGGTCCAGGGCTTTTCTTTGTGGGAATTCTTTTTTATTATAAATCCACTCTTCTTCTTATCAGTGCCATCCAATTTTTCTATTTCTTTTGGTTTTATTTTAGACAGTTTGGCTCTTTCTGGGGATTTATCTATTTCACTTGAATTGAGAAATTTGTTGCAGACAGTTTTTCCTGATACTTACCCTTTTATGTTTATCATCTATAAAATTAGGAGTGATGTTTCTTCCATTCCTGATTTTCATCATTGAAGTCTTCCCTGACATTGTTTTAAATAAGTTTAGCTAAGGATTTGCCAATTTTTGTTGATCTTTTCCATAGACTAGCTCGTTAATTTCTTATCTTGTTTTTGACTAATTTTTAAAACTTCCCATCTAATTATTACCATTTCCTTTTATTTATTTGGATGTAGTTTGCTTTTATCATGTCAATACCTTAGGATGTATAGCTACACTATTGGCTGAGATCATTTTTATTTTTTCATATTTATTTGTTTTGATTGATTGATTGTGCTGGAGGTTGAACCCAGTCCCCCATGCATGCTTTATAAGCACTCTGTTACTGAGCTGTGCCCCAGCCCATTTTTTACTTTTTGTTTTGAGACAGTTTTGCTAAATTCCGCAGACTACTTCTAGCCTGGAACTTTTGATCCTCCTGCCTCTACCTCCCAAGTTGCTGGGATTAGAGGTGTGCACCACTGCACCTGGCTATTTTTATCTTTACCACAATTATTTGTAGCTGTTAATTTCCATCCAACCACTGTTCTGGCTCTATCCCCTAATTTGATATGTTGTATTCTCTTCTCTGTTTATATTAAAGAAACTTCAAAGTTTCCTGTGATTTGTTCTTTTACCCATTGTTTAAGAGACTTTTTAAATTTCCACAGACTTCAGAATTTTCTAGCTATTCCTTTGTTATTGACTTGTAGCTTCATTCCAGTATTGTCAGAGAACTCCTTCATGTGGTTTCAGTCTTTTAACATTTGTTGAGATTTCCCTGCCTGTTCTGCTCCAGTTGTGCTAGAGAAGAGCACGAGTTATGCCCTTACTAAGTGGGGAGCTCTGGGAGTGTCTGGTAGGTCCAACTGGGCGGTAGTGTTTTCAGGTCATTTGTGTGCTTGTTGATATTGATTAGTCTTCTGCCGCTTATTGAAAGTAGGATATTAACATCTCCAAATACTACTGTTGAATTATCAATTTCTTTCTTCATTTCTGTCTGTTCCTACCTCTTGTATTTTGGCCCTCTATTATCATGTACACATATATTTGTAATTATTATGTCTTCCTGGGGTATTCATTCTTTTGACATTATAACATACCTTTCTCCTACTTTAAAAACAATCTTTGTGTTAAGGTCCATTTTGTCTGATATAACCACTTTAGCTCTATTCTAGTAACTTTTTCTTTTATTATTTTCAGTACCGGGGAGTTGAACCCAGGGGATCACATATGTTTTCTTGGCAAGCGCTTAACCACTGAGCTGGTCCCCTAACCCATATTTTACTTTTCGTGTTTTGAGGCAGGGTCTCCCTAAATTATGCAGGTGCCTGCACCTCCTGAGTCATTGGGATTAAAGGTGTGCGCCACTGCACCAGGCTATTTTGGTAACTTTTTGCATGGCATGTCATGTTCCCTTCTTTTACTATCAGTCTTTGGCGATCTTTCATTCTAAAATGTTAATCTTATAGACACAATCTAATTGAATCTTTTTTTTTTTTTGCCATTCTGCTGATTTCTGTTATCTAATGGAATATTTTATCTGTTTATATTTAATGTATATATTTCCTAGTCACCCCCATATACTGTCATTATTTTGGCCTGGAGCATCCAAATATATTTTAATCTTTTTAAATAAGAAAAATATCTCTCATAATGTAAGCATATCTTATTTTAGGCACTTTTCATTTCTTCTTCTGAATAACATGGTTTTTCCAAAATAACTTCCTTCAGTATTTACTGTGTTGTATGCTTGCTGGCAACTAGTTTTCTCAGGTTTAATCTGTTGGAAAAAAAATATTATTTCTCCTTACTCTCAAGAGATATTTTACTGAGTAGAGAATTCTAGGTACTTTTTAAAAAAATTCCTCATGCACTTTAATCCATTGTCTTTTGCCTTGCTCAGAAACAAATTTATAGCCATTTATGTCTTTGTTATACTGTCAGTAATGCACCTTTATTTCTCAATCCTTTTAAATATTTACCATTATTTTTGGCAATTTTATTATGGTGTCCATTATTTTAATTTTCAATGCAGTTTGTTTATTTGTTTGCTTTTTCTGCTTGGACTTCTTTGGTGTGTAATTGTATAATTTTAATTTTTTTAAATTTTATTTTATTTTTGCTGTACTTGAAGGCTGAACCCAGGGCCCCATGCTTGCATGCTTTGCAAGTGCTGTATCACTAAACTGTATCCCCACTCCATTTTTTTTTTTACTGTTTATTTTGAGACAAGGTCTTGCTAAATTACACAGACTGCCTCTGGTCTTGAATTTGTAATTCTCCTGTCTCTGTCTCACAAGGTGCTGGGATTTCAGGCATGAGTCACCATGTCTGGCTTGTTTTCATCAAATTTTATATATGCTGCAACCATCCTGATCATAAATATTCTGCCTCCAATCTTATTCTGGTATCCAGAATACATGTTTTAGGTGGTTGAAATTGAATGAATGAATCGGTCTCTGTCACTCTGCTTAATTTTTTACAGTCTTTAAAGTTTCTGTAATTTATTTTGAATAAATTCTGCTGTTACATCTTTAAATTTATAATTTTATCTTCTGTGCTTTCTAATCTGCAGTTAATACAATCTAACAAAGTTCTCACTTTATATAGTACAGGTTTTTATCTCTAGATAATCTAAATCATTCATCTTTACATTTTCCGTCACATTTGTTTCCATTACATTTGTCCTGGCATTAAAATGATCAAGTATATGAGCATGTTTCTCACGGCTATTTTAACATCTTGATCAATGAATTTCATAAAGTATGTCTTATTTCCCTCTCTTTATATTGATTGATCTTTCCTTTGGTTCTGCATTACCTTTTTTCTGCTTTTCTGTCAGTAGTTTTTGGCTGGTTGTAGAATGTTTATACTTTTTTGCGTACTATGTTTTGTTGTATTCCTTCAAAGAGTGTGGGCTTTGTTCTCACAGGCAGTTAGATTATTTGTAAGTCGATGTGACTTTTTCAAACTGATGAATGTATGTAGTACACAGACATTTAGTGCTCATTCTTTATTTATGGTTTCACTTTCCATGGTTTCTGTTACCTGTGGTCAACTGTGGTCCAAAACTATAAATATTTGTCCTGACTTTTTCAAGAAAGAGAGACTACATTCATGTAACTCTGTAACAGTATGTTGCTATATTGTTGTTGTTGTTGTTAGTGCCCTTGAGTCAGTATCCGACTCATAGCAACCCTCATAGGGTTTTCAATGGCTGACTGTTTTGGGATTGCCTTGGGAGTGGATTGCCAGGTCTTTCTCCCATTTTTGTGGTGCTGGGAATTGAACTCAGGACCTCAGAGACTGCAGCGCAGCGCTCTACCAACTGAGCTAAATCCCAGCCCATGTTGCTATATATTTGTTCTATTTTACCATTAGTTATTGTTGTTGTCTCTTACTGTGCCTCATCTATAAACTAGTTTATCATAGGTATGTATGTGTTGGAAAAGCAATGTAAAATATATAGAATTTTGTCCTATATATGATTTCAAAAATCCACTGGCCACGTTGCAACACTGTTCCACAGATAAGGGGGGACGACTGTACACCTGTTTTTTAAAATGGCTAGGAGAAATTTCAGATCACTTTTTTCCTATTCCCCTACCTCACACGTGTTCAGTGAAGTCTCTTCACTATGCATGGCTGGGGCTCGAGGCATCTCAGCTCTGAGTAAGCGTTCAGACTTTTACAGCTTGCAATTTTTCTTTCCCCTGAAATTATTCCTTTCTTAGATTCTTGGTGTTCCTCACCTCCCGCTTGAACCTGCAGATTAATTTAGCCAAACCTGAAGTGGAACTCTGTGAAGATTTCTGGGGCTATTTCTCTGAATAGCTTCCTATTCTTTGCCCTGTAAATTCTAGTTACTGTGGTTTCCCAAATTCTGATGTCTCTCTCCTCAGCACAGTGAGTCTTTTGGGCTCTGTTTCGTTTCATCTTCGTGGTCTTTGGTCCTGGAATTGCCTCCAGATAGAAAACCAGGGAGTTTCCTATCTCAAGATTCAGTCAGCCACTACCTGCTGCCCAGTGCCTGAAATTAGTTTCTTCTTTTGAAAATATTTTTGTGTGGTTTTGGGATTGTTTATGGCTGGAGGTTAACTCTAACGTCTGTGCTGTTGTTAGGTGCTGTTGAGTCAGAGCTGACTCAGTGTCCCTCATTGGGTTTTCAATGGCAGATTGTTCCAGGACTGTTCCCAGAGTGGATGGCCACATACTTTTCCTGTCTTTGTGGTTCTGCGGATCGAATCCAGGGCCTCAGAAAATACAGAGTAGCATCTGCCAACTGAGCTAAACCCTGGCCCCCTAAAGTCTGTAAGAAATATTAAAAGAAAGAACAATGAATTCTATTCAAAAGGCCCTACATGTTCAACTCAATTTGTCACAATCACAGGTATGTTTTCTAAAAGGATGGATTTCATAATATCTGCATTGCAGTTCTGAGCTTATTGTTGTTGTTAGGTGCTATGGAGTGAGGCCCAACTCATGGCGACCCTCATAAGGTTTCCAATGGCTATGGCAGGATTGCTCTGGGAGTGGATTGCCGTGTCCTGTTCCCATTTTTGTGGGCTGGGGATCAAACCTGGGTCCTCAGGGAGTGCAGAGCAGATACTCTATCAACTGAGCTAAAATCTCAGTTTTGAACAGAGACTGTCAACAAATATTTATCAAATGAATATGTATACATTAAAAATAGACTTATGATATCAATTGTTATTACTGGCTCAATAACCTCAGAAAAGGGCTGGGATTTAGCTCAGTTGGAAGAGTGCCACTCTGCAGTCTCTGAGGTCCCGAATTCAATTCCCAGCACCATAAAAATGGGAGAAGGACGTGGCAATCCACTCCGAAGGCAACCCCAAAATAATAAGCCATTGAAAACCCTATGAGGGTCGCTATGAGTCAGACAGGACTTGACAGCACCTAACAACAACAACAACCTTAGAAAATATCTCATAAACCTGTCCCATAGTTTCCTCTATCTGAAAATTAAAGGGCCGATCAAAGATTCCTAAGGTCTTTTACATTCTAAAATTCTGTTTGTCTTATTTTATTTGATTCTTACGATTATCTGGTAAGGAAGAAAAGATAATCATTTTAATCTTCAGATGAAAAGCAAGAAAAACACTTCTCAAAGAGATTAAGCAACGTGGGTAAGCTTGCCCGGCTGACTCGTTGGCACAGAAGCTGAGCCTCTGATTTGCTTGGCGCTTCCTCACAGTCTGCGTGAGACGTTCCTTCTGCTGTGACAACCCTGCCACTAAAGGGATGAATCACCTCTCTGTGTCTGTGTCCTGCCTCCTCCCTAGACTGTGAGCATCTCGCAGACCCAGCACTGTATGTGGCATCTCTTCGGAATCCCTCCACTGCCCTGCAGGTAGGCTGTACAGAGTCATGGCCAGAAAGTCCTTTCCGTAATTTTCTGTGAGAAACTTAAGCAGGGCCCGCACACCTGAAAACACCCCTTCTCCGCTGTCTCTGTGGCCCACGTCACCCAGGGATTGTCCCCGGTAAGTGATCAGAGCTGGTTGAGAAGCCAATGCATGGTGCGTTTGGCAGAGCGCTGGGCCCTCCATCCTCAGGGCTGCCACGCCACAGCCAGCTCTCCCCAGAATGACAGTCCTGGCAGTTGCGGCACGAGTTCACACTTCCTAGCTTGTGTCTCCTCTTCTAGTATGGACTACAGCCTCCATCCTGGCACTGGGGTAGTTTCCCCAAAGCTCTACGAATCGGGGGGTAGGAGGAGGGATCAAACCTCATGTGTTCTCTGGTGCTATGCAGGTTATATAAATATGCAAATCTGTGGTTATAAAACAACATGCCAATGATTCTTTTTTTTTTTTCCTGCGGCACTGGGGTTGAACCCAGGGCCTCGCGCCTGCATGCTTTGCAAGTGCTGGACCACTGAGCTGCACCCCCAGCCCTTTTTTTTTTTCACTTTTTGAGACAGCGTCTCGCTAAATTACACAGACTGCCTCTGGTCTCGAACTTGCGATCCTCCTGCCTCCACCTCCCAAGCCGCTGGGATTACAGGTGTGTGCCACCATGCCCAGCTAATGCCAACAATCCTTATAGCAAACCAAAGCTAAGTGGGCTTGACATACAGGTAATAAATGAATATTTAAATGTCAAAAAAATTCTATGCCTTGAACTCAGCCTGTAGCCTGTGAGCCTGTGGTCCCAGCTTTGGGTTATAGGATGCCCTTGCTGGGAGGCTGCGGTGCACTCTCCCAGCCAGCTTTCTCCTCAGGCACAGGACCTGCCCCCTCCCTGGTGTCTGCTGCCCTCTGCTTCCTGGTGTATCCTTCCACATTCTCCTGAGTCAGCTATTGGCTGTCCTGAGGGGGCCGCCCTGGCCGTCTGATTCTGCTCACGTCATCCACTTGGGCTGCCATATGTTCTCAGCCCTCTGTCCGCTGGAATCCTAGCCTGCCTCGGTTTCCCTCTCCACACGAGGCTTTTTCTAATGTCTCCTGCAGTTTGGATGTGTCCTTTTCCCTTTCATTTGCATGGCCCTCTGAGGCAATTTCATTCACTCTCTGAAGCCGTCCTTGGCGTTCTCGCCAGGGGTTTAGATGGAAAAGTGAAAGACTGAGAGCTGAAGCTCACTGAAAGTGAGCTCCTAGGACTGACGGCTAGCATCAGAGGAGCAGCCTCCTGCTGGGACTGCACCTGGGCTGCATGGCTTCCCTTGTTGTTGTTGCTGTTGCTGTTGTTGTTGTTTTGTTGGTGCCATCGAGTCTGAGTCTGGTCTGACTCATAGTGACCCTTACAAGGTTTTCAATGGCTGATCGTTTCAGGGTTGCTTTCGGGAGTGGACTGCTACTTCCTTCTCCAATTTTTGCAGTGCTGGGCATCAAATCCCCATCCAGAGAGAGTGCAGGCAGCGCTCTACCTCAGGAGTCTTAAAACTGTGGGCACTTTTCCAATTTTGGCAGTATCCAACACATTTCTAGCAGTATTTGGCACATGGCAGGTTATGAATGAATGTTTGAGAGCTGAATGAAGTTTGTTTGGTAGGTGCGTTTGTGTGTGTGTGTGTGTGTGTGTGTGTGTGTGTGTGTGTGTGTGTGCGTTTGTACTCGTATGTGTGTTTTGTGAGCAGAGAGCAAGGTCGAGACCCAGATGTGGGGTGGCTAGGAGAAGAGAGGTTTGTACCTCTCTTGACATGTACCTCTCTTGACATGTAGGAATTACATGTCAGGTGATAATGAGTCGTTAATCCTCCACAATAGGCATTGGTAATTGAAATTGGCATCCAGAGCTGTTTTCCCCCACATGCCACCCAGTGGCCTATCTCTATCTCTAACTCACCCCTGAGTCCCCTCCTCTCTCCTCTGAACCCGATTGAATGCAAACTGAGCCTTTGATATAAGAAAATCTTTGTTGATGTGCATGATGCGGTTCACACCATAGTTTCCTAAGCAACATTCAGTCTGCTGTGGAAAACTCTAAAGGGAAAGCGTGTGCGTGTGTGTGTGCACATGTGCACATGTGCTTTTATAAATAAATACATCCAAGTGACCATGCATACCTTGTAGTCAATTTTTCCAAAGAACACCAACAGTAAAATGCCATGGCAGTTATCAGTGAGACGATTCCCAACTGATGAAGTAGTTTCCATGGAAACGTGTCAGGAAGCTTTGCAAAAACAGCTTTTCTGCACATGAGAACGATGTGAAATACTAGCTTGGACCCGGTGTGATCTCACCTCACCGTAAAGCTAGCCTATTAGCACCTGGGACCAGGCTTGGGCAGGAGGTGGAGTGAAGGAGGGTCTGTCCCATACATGGTCTGTGGCCAAGACAAGAATCTGCACCCCCAGGACATTGTCTGCTGTTGTTTATTGCTCTGTTTTCCCTAGAGGTCCCAGAAGCCGTCATCTTTCTAAGGCTGATCTCTGTCCCTGGAGAGCCATGATTTTGTTAGTATTTTTTTATTCCTTATCGTTGGTGGTGGTGTTGGTCTGACTCCTCAGAAGATTTTTAATGGCTGATTGTTTCGGGATTGCTTCAAGAATGGATTGTCACGTTCTTCTCCCACTTTTCTGTGGTGCTGGGGATCTAATGTGGGTCCTTGGAGAGTATAGTACAGCACTCTACCAACTGAGCTAAACCTCAGCCATATTGCTTATTAGGCACGTCTAAGTGCTTTATATACTTAGCTCACTTGTCATACCACACTGAGGTTGGTGTTACTAAGTCCTTTTCATAGGTAAGAAGTCTGCAGTCATAGCACCTTGGCATCCAATCCCACCTGATCTCAGAAGCTAAGCAGGGTTGGTCTGGCTAGTCCTTAGACGGGAGACCACCTGGGAATACCAGGTGCTGCTGGCTAGGGAGAAGGACCTGGTAATCCACGCTAGGGAGAAGGACCTGGTAATCCACTCCTGAAACAATGCACCATCGAAAACCCTTTGAATAGCAGAATAGCACTCACAATAGTGCTGGGCATGGTGCAGTGTTGGGGAATGTTTCTTTCTGCTGTACATAGGGTGGCTATGAGTTGGACCCCACTCAATACCTAACAACACCTAACAACAACACCTAAAACAACAACGACATAGTTAAGGAAGCTCTACCTGGGCACACTGGCTTAGGAGGCCACCTGAACAGGTGGGCACACACTTTTCTGTGGGGAGGCTCTTTGCCTTTCTCCCTGAGTCCATCCTTTAGGGCTAAGAGCTCAGCACTGTAGGAAGGTCCCACTGCCACTAGGGCACTGTTCTTGGGGGCAGTGGGAAGGATGAGTGTCCTAGGAAAGGGCCTAGAACGACCAAGAAGTGAGACCATGTGCTCTGAACACCTGCGCAATAGCAGGTCCAGATCCACAGAGAAAGTGGGGGTCAGTGCTAAGCACTGTGCACCTATGGAAAGGCTGTGGGAGAGAAAGCAAGGGGGAGGAGCTTAGCTGTGTCCTTCAGAGGGGAAGGTCAGCGCAGGGAGCTCCCATGCAAAGTGGCAGGGACCACCCCTTATGACAGGGACCACCCCTTAGGTGACAGGCCATCTCTGGACTGTCCACAAGGGAATGACTCCACAGGCTCCAACGGGACCCCACTTGCCCAGCTGGGAGAGACAGGAGAGCAGAGCTCAGGAGCCGGGCTGGGAAGGCTGGAGCCATCGCAGGGTTCTCTCTGTCCTGTGGCGGCCAGGCCCTCGCATCCCCAGCAAGCAGCAACCCTGTTTGTGACAACAGAGAGCCGGGTGTGAGAGGAGGCGCTCAGGCCCTTCTCTCTCATCTTGTAACTCGAAAACCCACTTTCAATCCAAGCTCTGTGCTTTACCACTGGGACAGACCTTGTCACTGCCCAATCTTGTGGAGACTGTGGTGCTTGTGGTGCACACCCCGTGAGCTTGGGGTGCAGGACAAGCCAGGGCCGGCGTGCACAGCCCTCCTGGCGATGCTGTGGAAAGGTTTTGTGTCATTGCTGTCTACGGGGAGTGAAAGCCATTCCTATAAATCGTACTCAGTCAACTCAGCTAATAGAGAGGAACAGTTATTTCATTGAGAAATGTAACTCGGGATTATGCTGAATTTCTATGCACCACACCCCTGTGACGCTGGCTCATCATCGGCCTCCCAGGATGCACCAGGTAGGTCCTCAGGACTCTGTCAGGGAGCGAGGGCTGCCTCTGCCGAGGTGGCAGGCGCACTCAGTCTCCCACTCTCCTTCCACTGGAATGAGTAAAATTGAGTCAGTAGAACTCAGTAGATTAAGAAAATTGGTGTCATCCCACAGCCTCATTACCTTGTAAAGATAATGGCACTGCCAGATCCCAGAGGGCAATTACCAAACTATAACACATCATTCACGAGCAAGCCACACACACCCGCCCTCCCTGAGCGGATTCCCTGCCACCGCCCTTAGCACGGAAGACTCTCAGCCCACGGAGCAGTGAACCATCCCAGTTAGTGGCAGGCACAGCTGCTCCCTCGGCCACAAAGCAGGAGGATGGAGCGCTTAACTGCCGATCAAGATCCTGAACCCCAAATGAGACAGTTCTGCAAAAACGTCACTTACTGTCTTAAGGAAGCAAAGTGCAGTAAGGGCTCGCATGGAGCTGTGCTTCACAAACAACTTCACTCAGGACATGGCAGGTCACCAGGACTAGCTGACCTCTCACCTCTGTTCCCTGCAAGGGCTTCTGTCTCTCAGACAGGAGCTTCTACAAGGCTGAATTCCACACGGCCCATGGACACGTACGCTCAGGGTCCAGGGCACAACACAGACCCCATCTCCAGGCAGGGACTAAGACTGGCTTTCTGTGGCTCACATTAAAAAGTAGAACAGCAAGGGAAGCTCTCAAGGCCTTCCAGTGGAAAAGAAGGTAACGTGTACGTTCCTGGGAGAACAAAAGAAAACGTGGATTACGACAGTGATGGGCTTTCAGAGGCTGCCTTCACGTCAGACCCCTCCTGGGGTCCTGAACTCTCACTACCCTCTCCATGTCCCCACTGTGGCTTTAGAGGTTCATCCTGGATGCCTGCTCTGTGCTGAGGCTGGGTGAGTTATAACAACAAGGGCCTTAATTTGCCAGCTGAAGACACGGCCCCTCTGGCTTTGCAAACTTCTCCTCCCCTTCAACTCAGACCACTGAGGTTCCTTGAGGTTGGGCTCTTTGCCCTTTCCCCCCTCGTTTTCTCAAACCCTTTAATGGAGGCTCATTAAAGTCCTATGCTACTATAAATATGTGTGAATGATAAACACACATGTCTTCTTTAAATACTTGCCATCTGAGCTCCAAAACTACGAGTTCAAGTGGCTTCCTGATTTCTCTCCCTGAATGTTTCAAGAGTGTGTCAAACCCAACTCATCACGTCAAAAGCTACTCACCCAACTGGGACATCCTTTACCTTTTGTAATTGTTATTGATCCACTAACAAGAACCCAAAGCATGGTGGTCACACCTGAGGACTCCTCCCTTATTCCCATATCCAACTCATTGCCAGTTCGTGTAGTAATTAAACCTGTATGGAAGATAGCCATTTCTCCATGCTTAAATCACAATTTTATTTTTGCAATAATCATCCTTTGCCTGAGCTGCTGAAATGGCCATCTTGGTCAGCTGTCCAACAGACCTACCTGCACTCAAAGTGACTTATTTAATACCTCACTAGGATGCTGCTGCTTACATTGTTAAAAATTCTTCAGTGACTCCTCATTACTTGGAGGAGAAAAGTAAATTTTTTGGATTGTGGAACAGGTAGAGGCAGAGGCAGAACTCCATGTCGAGTCACCTGCACTGGGTCCTGCATAATCCAAGGTGGCAACATCAGTACCAAGATCAAAAGAAAACATTTATGACACATAGCATTTGTTCTTGGCCTCTGCTCAGGGATATTAGTGGGTTTTGGTCTTTGGGTTTCTAACCCTATAATCAATAGCACATAAAATATAATTTCTATAAGAATAATAGATATTCAAAATCTGACGTCAATAAAAAGATGCCAATCATAGAAATTAATAAGATCTCCAGGACTAGAGGAAATATAATTCAGGCACCCAGATTAAAGTGGTGATGGCATGGATTTCTTTGCACATGGGGGTTTTATAAGCCACACACACATATTCATGGGTCATCCAGAGATGGTAAATTCATGTGAATTTCAAATCTCCTACATATAATTTTGCTAAATCTCAGCTCAGAAGGTTGCTGTTGTTGTTAGGTGCTGTCAAGTTGGGTCCAACTCATAGCAACCCTCATAGGGTCTTCAAAGGGTAATTGTTTTGAGATTGCTTCAGGCATGGATTGCCAAGTCCTTCTCCCACTTTTGTGGTGCTGGAGATTGAATCTGGGTGCTCAGAGAGTGTGGGGCAGTGCTCTACCAACTGAGTTAAACTTCAACCCCATTCAATTATTAAATAACCCATTTATCCTGGTGGTTAAGAACAGACTGGAGCCAGGACCTTGCTGAAATCCTGACTGTCCCACCAACTCCCTGCAGTACTTTCCCAATCTGTGCTTCAGTTTCCTCAGCTGTGAAGGGCTGGCAAAAACAATCCCTGCCTCACTCGCATTATTGAGAGGATTCATCAAATTATGTGCAAGGACTGAGGCGTAGCCCCGTGGTATAGTGCTTGCCTAGCGCGATGAAGCCCTGAGTTTGCTCCCCAGTACCACATGTGAAATATGCACAAAAGTACTTAAAACATTACCTAGTATACACTAAGAACTATGCAAAATTTTAGGCACCTAACAATACCAACGAACATTTTTCTATGGGGCATAGTAGATAGAAAAATATTCGCCCAAAGGATATTCCTTGACCTGATTCCTGGAATCCATGGAAATGGCTTCCTTCCCATGGATCAGAGACTCCAAGGGATTGCTGTGGCTGGTTCAGCGGAAGAGAGAGGTGTAAAAGAGGAACAGATGAGGCAAACTTTGAGAAGAGTGAGCGATAAACTTGAAACTAAAGGGCAGAGTCTGAATAAATGCTCTAATACTCACTAGCAGCTGTTTTTTTTTTTTTTTTTTTTTTTAGGTGCCATCGAGTCGGTATCCGACTCATAGCAACCCTCACAGGGTTTTCAATGGCTGACTGTTTCGGGATTGCCTTGGGAGTGGATTGCCAGGCCCTTCTCCCATTTTTGTGGTGCTGGGAATTGAACTCGGGGCCTCAGAGACTGCAGTGCAGTGCTCTACCAACTGAGCTAAATCCCAGCCCCAGCAGCTGTTTTTAGTCTAGCCATTTACCCTCTCTAAACTTTGTTTCCAGTCCTTCCTTTGTCCCACAGGAGGGTCACGTTGATGTTTATATCGTGGGGTCTGGGAAGCACGCGGCTAGGCTGGGTGGTGGCGGCTGCAAGGCCCTCTATTTCCTTTCCTCTTGCCTGTTACCTTCTAATGGTCTCCCATGTCCAGTCATCTGCAGCTCACAGCCATGGTCAGAATGACCTGCAGAAGTCTACAGATGTCCACAGCTGTCTGCAGTGCACACAGATGTTCAGAGATGCTCGCAGCCTCGTTGACGGAATGTCTGATCCCCGACCTCCGGCGTGGGTCCATCAACGCCGCTGCTCATGGACCTTCACTGTTGCCTTCTACATTAGGAAGCCCAGCCTTTTCTCTTTACCTATCCATTTCCCCTCTCCTCATTTGTCCCTAACTCCCCAGTCTGCTTTTCTCCCACTCTCCTGCCCTCTTTCTCTCCCCTCCCCGTGCGGCTGGTCTAGGCACCAGCCTGCTCACCCCAAACCTGTCTACTCTTGCTCTGGCTCTCCTTTTAATTCTAAAATATACCATCTTCTAAGTTCCATTCTGGGTCTGTTCACAAAATCATTTATAAATGAGACCAAGGATGCAGGTTTGCTGACACTTCCCAGACCCTCCCACACAGGCGAAATGCCAAACCCTGGACCCACGCTTCCCGATAATAAGCAGCTGTCTGGGTCTTCAGCGAACAGAGAAGTGGGCCCAGGATGTGGGTGGCCCGCAGCAACTGGGAGTGGGAGTGGGCAGGTGTGGGAGAACTCAGAGGGTGGGCTTGGTGGGAGGAAGGGGGAGGGATGGCATTTGATGGAATGACAGTTATTGACATGAGTGGATCTTAACTGTGCTCATGCAAACGTGTGACACGCTCAGGGGCTGGGAATAAATTCCTGCTAAGCAGCCAGTGGGGCTGGGGTTTAGCTCAGTTGGTAGAGTGTTGCTCTGCACTCTCTGAGGTCCTGGGTTTGATCCCCAGCATCACAAAAACAGAAGGACATGGCAGTCCACTCCTGAAGCAGTCCCAAACAATCAGCCTGTGAAGACCCTAGGAGGGTTGCCATGAGTCGGGCAGACTCCAGGGCACCTGACAACAAAGCAGCGGTGGAGGGTGGAGGTCTCTGTTCCCACTCCATTGGCTCTTTCTTTCACGTTGATTTGAAGTCTAGCCCAGGACAGGCCAGCTCAGCTGTCTCACTCTCAACAGAAATTCAGTGTTTCTAGATAGAAAGAAAACAATTATCCCATTAAAGGCAGCTACAACTGTCTCCTCTCTCGTAGTTGCTGTCTTTCTCACGCAGCTGCTGTTTTGACTACATGATTATTGCACTTAATATTCAAGTTCCATAATAATTTCAGGAAGCAATTTCCATTAATAAAATGCAAATGTGTGCATCTTGGTGTCTCATTTACAAATCAATTTCCCATTGATCTTACTTTGTTTTCATATTCTTGCAAGGTTAAAAAGATACTGTCTCTTGAATATTCCTTATTAATTCTTGTAGGCACTACCAATTAATTTGTTGAATAGATTTAAATTTTATGATTTTTTATGGCTTGAAAGCAAACTTCCAATTAGCAAAGGATGAGAATCTTCCCAGTTTAAAATCTTTTCTGAGAAGAAGGGGTGGTGGCTGTGTTTAAAATACCCTGGTGTTCCTTATAACAGCGCCCGCGTGTGGTGTGTGCGGTCAGCTAAGGAAAAAACTTCCCCACTGGGAAAGCGTAAGACACTCAGAGTCCAACTCGGATGTCTGCTATCGTCGGTCACCTGCCAGAATAACGGCTCTTGAGCTTGGACTCTGGGGCAGCTCCCCGGCCAAGTGCATCATTCACTCTAATAAGATCCTCACCAGAGAGCCATGCCCTACCTTTACAAGGCCTCAAACTCCAGGTCCCAGAAGGGGCTGGCTTGCGTATTTGTACCTTAGGTGTAGATGGCATATATCTTATAATAGTAGATGCAATTAATTGATCAACTGAAAACATTGTTAAAGTATTTAACTTGTATTCATATTTACTGTAAATCCTGTCTTTTAGGGCAGGTGTGACCATTTTCCCTATTCTAGAAACTGAGATATGCAGAAGTTAACTAACCTGCTCACAGATACCCAGTCAAAGCCAAGATTTGAATAAGACTGTCTGGCATTATGCTCAGTGAAGTAAGCCAATCACAGAGGGGCAAATAATACACGATTACACTTATGTGATACATCTAAAACAGTCAAAGTTATAGAAGCAGAGAACTGAAGAGTAGTTACTAGGACCTGGGCAGAGGGGGAAAGAGGAATTTCTATTCACTGGGTACAGCAAGTCATTTCTGCAGGATGAATGTGTTCTAGAGATCTGCTGTACAGCATTGAGCCTGTAGATAACAATCCTGCATTCTGCACTTAAAAATCTAGGGGTTGTTCTTACCAGAATGAAACTTTCAAAGGAAAAGAGTAAAAGGATACTTTGAAACTTCACTCTTTCCATCTTTATACTCAAGGATTTTGGTCTTAAAAGTTTGCAACTAAAAACAAACAAACAAACAAACAAAAAAACTTATACCTCATAAATCCCTACAATTATCATTACATGTTAAAAATTTTTTGTATGAAGTTAATGTTTAAGGAAATGAAAATGTCAACAATCCTGATTTAATAACTGTATACTGTACACATGAATTGAATTGTCACTCTGTAGCCCATAAATACATACAGTTAAAATACTAACTAAAAAATGAAAAAAAAGCAAGAAAACGAAAGAACTGACAATGTAGATAAAAGAAATAAAATTAAAATACAAAACTGAAAATCAGATTTTAATACAAAAAAAAAAAAGGAGGGTGAACAAGATTGTTGGACGATAGAGATGGAGAAATTATAGCTAGAATCCAGCCTTTCAGGCCTGAGATCCCGACTTCTCCCTTCCCGGGGGCCTGGCCTGTTGCTATGGTCTGAAGCTGAGATATCCCCCAAAGGCCAGGGCAGCCAGCTGATCACATTGCTGGGAGATGTTGGACCCAGGCCTTCAAGCCCCTGAAAAATTGGGTTCCGGTTTGGGTGCAGGTTCAATATGTTAAAATTTAGAAAGCTTGGATTGGGCTCAGATTTGGGCTTAAACCTTATGTGTAGATGGCAGGGCTTCAAACTGAACCCAATCCCAAAACCACTCTTTTTCAAGCACTAAAATTTTTCTTTTTTCTGAACCCAAACCCAGTGAAAGTTGGGTTCAGGTTCAGCTTTCATTTCATTTCATTTATTTATTTATTTATTTGCTTTGGCGGGGCACTGAGGAGTTGAACCCAAGGCCTCACACCTGCTTTTTGTAAGTGCCCCTCCACCTAGCCATACCCCTAGCCCAGTTTTTACTTTGCATTTTGAGACAGGGCCTTTATAAGTTACACAGGCTGCCTCTGGACTCAAACTTGCATCCTCCTTCCTCCACCTCCCAACGCTCCGGGATTAGAGGCATGCGCCACTGTGGCAGCTTTAGGTTCAGGTTTTAATGACTCACACCCAATCTTCTCCGTGGGCTTCCATTGCTGCCCTCACCTACCTGTTTGCCCAACACTGTCCAGACAGGGGAAGGTATGGAGCCAAAGCAACTCAGTTCCTGCCCTTGTTACGTCGCCTTCTGGTAGGTAGAGGTAGTCCAGAAACAAGTGAACAAATTTAAAAAATATCGTCGTAGTAGCTCAGAATAAGTGGTATGAAAGACAGTAGGTGATGCAGTCACTAGGTAGGGGAGTGTCCTTTGACAGAGTATGCTCAGAAGTCAAGGTCTGAGGAGACACTGGAGCTGGGACATGAAGGCCGAGAAAGGTCTGCCTGTCAGGTCCGGACGAAGAGCAAGAAAGTGCAAAGGCCTGGAGATGTGCATGCATTCTGTGTCTGGGGATTTGTGAGAAGCTGAGAGGGACCAGGAGGATGGGGAGAGTGGGGGTGGGACCACGGACAGGCCTGTGGGATCGAAGAGATGATTGATGAGGTTGAATGAAATTTAAGTAGAAATTGAACTCTTGATGAGTTTGATCTCTTGATGTGTTTGATTTACACATCACCTATCTCTAACCACTGGAAAGGCCTAAAGACCAGAGCAATAATCATCATTAAAACAACCAGAGTTCCTTGGGTAAATGTTTAATTCCGGGTCTGCAAATAGCCTGAACCACCTTGTCTACACAGACAGGTAGGAAATTATGAGCAACTGTGAAGGCTTTGTCAATGGGACCCTGGAACCCACTTGGAAAAGGATCTCTAGACAAAGATGGGACAGTCTGAGCACAGTAACCACAGTGCACTGGTATACACAAACTGTGTTTAAATCCTCGAGTGCTTTGTAACAACAAAACAAAGAACTACAGACTGTATGTGACCACGTAAGGATGCTACTGAATCAACTCAGCACTTTGAAAACCAGCGAAGGGGCAAATCAGGCACTTCTGCTGCTTTTGCTAAATGACAGAAATTTAGAGATGCAGTGAAAACAGGCTGCCCTCCTCCCTCTGGTTGGCTCCCAGCCACTCCCACATCACAGTCAAGACAAAGCAGAAATGGGCTGGGATTCAGTTCAGTTGGTAGAGCACTGCACTGTAGTCTCTGAGGTCCTGAGTTCAATTCCCAGCACCGCAAAAATGGGAGAAGGACCTGGCAATCCACTCCCAAGGCAATCCCAAAACAGTCAGCCATTGAAAACCCTATGAGGGTTGCTATGAGTCGGATACCGACTCGATGGCACCTAACAACAACAACAACAACAACAACAACAATATGTAAATCTAGGCACTGATTTTTCTGAATTAGAGGCTGGGGTGGGTCCCTCACTCTGCTCCCGAGCACACACTGAGGACAGCCGTCCAGTTTGACTCCTCGCTTGCACCAGCTTGAGAGTCTGCACCATCCGGACATCCCAGTCTAAAGCTCCCAGGGGCATTTTATCATTTACACCCAAACACGCTGACTTCTCTGCCTGGCCTTCTTTATCCAGACCTCCATTTCTGCCTGCAGCCTCCTTGGTCTCTGATAATGGGCAGCTCCCTTTATACTACCAGGGCACAGGGGTGAAGTCAGAAGAAGATGTCACCTACAAGGTCAGCATCTACTTGGCTGAAGAGCCACATGGCCTTCTCAGCAGGGGTTCACGACCAAGTGGAGTGAGGAAATGAGTTTTCAGATTACATGACCCAGCCAAGCCTCGCAGGGAAATGGCATAACGTTTGGAATTATTGTTCAGTAAAGAAACTGGCTGGAAGGGAAAGAGGGGTGTGGGAGGAGAGAGAGAGAGAGAGAGAGAGAGAGAGAGAGAGAGAGAGAGAGAGAGAGAGAGAGAGGAGGTGGGGCAGGTCTTGTGGGCACTGTCCACAGAGCCAGGCAAAAAAAATCTTTAGCTGTTGTTTTAATGACTCCAAGGTTTCAGACACAATCACAAGTGCTTTTATAGAGATCTCTGCGATTAGGACAAAGCACACATTTGTAAGTGTTTTATGCTCATGAAACGCAGATTTGCTGATGACAAGAGGAGAGGCCAGGCTGGGTGGCTCCCCAGCCTCCCGCTTGGCTTCACCGCCCTTCCCAAAGGCCCCCCTCAGGAAGAAGCCTCCCCTGACTGGGAGGAGCAGCTCCCCCAGCTGGCCACTGAACACAGGCGCTTCTCCCCGCAGCTTCCGAGAATCCTGCATCTCGCCTGCTGTCAAGGGCGGCCCTCTAGCTCTATTGTCACTGACAGCAATGAATTTTGGTTTGTAGAAAAAAAGTACCATCTTATCTTATAAAACACATTTCAGCCGAGAGCACCCAGTGCTCTGAGGCCTCATTTGCATAATAAACTGCTCAGAATTGTGAGAATCCATAAAAGAGACCCATAACGGGGGCCTCCAGGAGTTGGCTTAAATCAGGGAGTAAGTGACACCACCGAGTGACGTTTATGCAGAGGCCTTTGCAGGCCACACATAGTCTGCTTTCTGGACTGTGCCCCAGCCAGGAGCACTTGTGAAGAAGGCTGCACAGGGCATGGCGGGGGAGGCTCACACTTGACCCAGACAGACACACCTGGACTTGAGACGTGGCTAACACGTACCAGGTGTGTGATCATGCAGAGCTTTAATTTTCTCATCTGCAGAATGAAGGTAAAAAGCCTTACTTCACGGGGTCACCTCCTTCCTTCCTTCCTTCCTCTCTCTCTTTTCTCTTTCTTTTCCTTCCTTTCTTTCTCCCTTCCCTCCCTCCCTGCTCGCTTGCTTGCTTGCTCGCTCGCTCGCTCGCTTTCTTTCTTTCTTTCTTTCTTTCTTTCTTTCTTTCTTTCTTTCTTTCTTTCTTTCTTATACTTGAGGATTCAACCCAGGTCCTCACACATGGTTTGCAATATTTTGTCTTTGGTCTGGGCCTTGCTAGGTTCTGCAGGCTGTCTTGGGCCTCGACTTCAGGATCTTCCTGCCTCTGCCTCCGGAGTCGCTGGGCTGATAGAAACACCCCACCGTGCCCCACCATAGGGGCAATCTCAAGACCAGAGTTAATTTGTGTAAAACCTGTAACACATGGCTTGGAACACAAAGTCCCCTTCGAATTGAAGTGGCATCGTAATGGTGTGACTTTCCACAAGAGAGGGGTAAGGCCGGGTTCTGTCTTTCAGTGGCCATGGCCTGGTCCTGAGTGCTCTCCTGCTCTCTCAGTGATGAATGGTTCACGCCCCCACCCTCGGGAGGCTGGCCAGGGAGCTTCCCATCAGTGTCTTTGAGACCCAGCCTGAGTCCCTCCCATGTGGCTGACACCTGTGATTCCTGCCCTGTGCTGGACACACTGCCCAGCAGGGGAGCCAGAGGCTGGGTCACTGTGCACTGCCCATGGCGACAAGACCTAGTGCACTGGGGCAGAGCTGAGAGGGCAGTCAGAGGACTGGTTAGGGAAGGCTAAGCGCTGGCTGGAGGATTTTGTGTCCTTTTCTAACGAGGTTTAAAGACTAAACAAGATTTAAAAATTAAGTAGAGTCAAAAATTTACTACAAGGAAAAGCAACACGAGCTAGTTTACTCAGTCTTACCCTAAAGAATTTTCTTGCATGAGTTAAGTTGTAAGGTGATTTTATGGGGTGCAGTGTTTAGGCTTGGGGAGGGAGAGGGATGTTGGTAATATTAAACTCAAAAGTCGTAAGCATTCAGGGCCTAAGGAAGCATGGTCTATTTGTTGTTTCCAACACGCTTGTCTGAGAGCCCCTAGGGAGATGAGAATTGTCTCCACATAGGCAATCTTTGGGTTTAGCTCAGTTGGTAGCGTGCTGCTCTGCTCTTTCTGAGGCCCTGGGTTTGATCCCCAGCACTGCAAAAATAGGAGAAGGACATGGCAGCCCACTCCCTAAACAATCCCCAAACAGTCATCCATGGAAAAGTCTATGACAGTTGCTATGAGTCGGAGCAGACTCTAAGGCACCTAACAAAAACAAAGGCAATCTTCACCCATCGCGTTAGGTAGGTATGGTCTCTCAACTAGTGGGGATTGTGAGCAGATCCCTCTAGGTGAAGCTGTTGACTCTCAGTAGGTGGGAGATGTCATCAGATTCCAGAATGAGGGGCTTTCCTCCTTTCCCATGTCCCCCAATTTCTATCCTGCCTCAGAATCAGGATTCAAATCTGAGATTTTTGTCTCCAATCTTAGCAAATTGAAACTATGCTGTCATGAAGGAAAACTAAATGAACAGTGTACTTGAATGGATAGCTAAATATGATGTATTTTCTTTTCGACTGCAAACGACATAGAGTTTAATTTCAAATTTAAACTGCCAAGGAGGTTCTCTCCAAAGGCGCAGCTAGCACTTTTATGTAAACACTGGTGAAGAACTCCCATCAAAGCAGAACATGACAGAGTGGGGCATGATGCACAGGGGGCCAGGGATGTAGGGGAGCGTACCTGCACCAATTCCCTAAAAGGAAAACGTGACTTGAGAGGAAGTGTGGGCGGTGGGTGGGGGACAGACCAGCTGATGTGGTCCTCAGAGTGTCCTCAGGGAAGGGGACCTCGTCGCCTGAAGCCTGGGCTGGCCCTGTGGCTAGTGGACTGCCAGCAAGCTCAGAGCAGCCTAGGCCACCTGAAAGGAGTCTGAATCCAGCCCTGGGACTGAGTGGGTCATGCTGAGGCTGAGCAGCTGAGATGTGGACGTCACCACCTCCAACCCACAGGGCAAATGTCAGAGCAAGTTCTGAGAGCCTGAGACAGACTTTGAGCAGGTACTACTGTTTGGGGGCTGGGGTTTGGCTTAGTTGGAAGAGCACTGCTCTGCACTCTCTGAGGACCAGGGTTAGATTCCCAGCACTGAAAAAAGGAAGGAGGAGCTGGCAATCCACTCCGGAAGCAATCTCCAAACAATCAGCCATTGAAAACACTATGAGGGTCACTATGAGTCGGACCTGACCTGACAGCGCCTAACAACAACTACTATTTTAATAACATCTAGAAGACTGTGCGGTAAAGTGACAATTCACAATCAGTGTTGGGAGAATGTTGAAAAAATTACAATAGGTGGTAGAGGCTGTAGGATTTCTAATAATGTTCCTTTCATTTTTATGATTGAAAAATTGTCAAGATAAAAACTTTTACTGTGTAAAGCCTTAGAATTTCTTAACAGGATTTAAAACCCTGATCCAAGCTAATCTTATCCAGACTCTTCCTCCTAGCCCAAACTCATTTTGCTAGAAATAGATCCAATCTATCAAAGCGGCTTGACTTCCCAATACTTCCCAGGATGCAAATGTATGTAATTAATTTAGTTTATTTGCATAAGTGTTCCTTATAAAGGATCTTTGCTGCATAATCTCCAGTGTTTTGTTATTAATTATGTTTTTCAAAATTGGAGAAGAAAAACAAATGTGGTTAAGTCTGAAAAACAAGGTGATTGTTCCTGCTTACCTAAATCCAGTTTAGGATTAGTTGCCCTTAGCAATGAATTAAAAACGCACAATACACCATCACTGGCAGGGATGGGTCTGGGCAGCTTGGCTGCTGAGCTCAGGAAAGCCTGGCTGTTAAGGCAGAGAGTGGAGAGAGGCATCCTGAGCTCTTCTAGGGCCACCCTGCTCAGAGCTCCTTGCCCTGATTGAGGGGAGGCGAGGAGGCCTTCCCCACATTGCCAGTGCTCCCTCCTACCCCTAGGTCTTTAAGGGAGAGCCAGGCAGCCTGGCTACCCTCAGGCTCCCTGCTCCTCCACGGGATGACTGCTCTTTCAGAACCTCCAGACACTGTCCACTGTTCTCAGGATCTGGGTGACCTAAGGCAAGAAGGGAGTCTTTATTGTGTTAAAATGTTTCTCTCTTCAACAAACAGCAGAGCACCTTCATATAATAACCAAACGATGGAAATACAAACAACCACAATCCCAGCATTCGGGGAAATCATTTTTAACAGCTCAAGATGTTCAGCATTTCTCAGTTTCCCTTAGAATAATATTTCTAAGGTCAGAAGCCTGAGGAATTACGTGTTACGTTCACTGAAGATCTTTCTCAATCCAGCATGTGTGTGACTGCAGAGCTTTCTTTTTGTGGCAGCTTTTATTCCATGAGATGCACTTTGAGGGTGCCAGGGTAAGCCCTGCTTGCTCCTGGCAGCTGCCCCCGGATGCTGTCACTGTTGGACTGGCCGGCTGACTGTCCCTGAGGAGAAAAGAGCACATCCGGAGGTGCCTTGTCCTGCTGAAGCTGACATTTCCCCTAATTGATGAGCCTTACCTCTTGCCACCCCTGCCCTGCCTGGTCTCTAGCTCTATCTTGTGGCTCTTGCCTGTGTATTTCACAGCTGCCCCTTGTCTTCCTGCAATAATGTCCTTGCCAGAGTCTGGGCACCGTTTTGTTAGAAGAGAATTATCACTCTGTGAATGTAATAGGGAACTAATGTGAGACGGAAGGAGACAGCCTGTGCCTCTTGTCTAACTTATCTTACAAATCTGAGATTCACGCCTGAAAGATATACCTCGGAGTGCTAGGCTACTCATTTATCAAGTCACCTCATGACTTCTAATGGATAATTGAGTTGATCTGCGTCCTCACAGGGAAGGCGACCAGGTCTCTAGAGCACAGGGCTGGGGTTGATAGGCAGGTTAGCTTAGGCATTAGCAGGCAATATAGAGAAAAATGGAATAGAAATTGACTCCTGCCATGCTTGGTGAAGTCACCTGCATCTCTGAGGACATTGGAAGGACATTTTCTAACGAGACCCACTGGCTCTAATTTTCTAATGGGCCCCAATGTCTCTAATCCAAGCCATTGATCCATTTACAAAACTCTCTTTCTAACTCTGGAGGATCTACAGTAGTGGAGCTGGAGAAGCAAACATTTCCCTTTTGTTGTGGTACTGGGGGCTGAACCCAAGGCCTTGCACATATTTTGCAAGTGTCCTACCACTGAGCTACACTCCAGCCCTCTTTTATTTTTGATCCTGAGACAGTGTCTTGCTAAGTTATGCAGGGTGCCCAGAGCTGGGTACCCCAGGCTGATGTCACACTGGGCGCACTCTAATTTGAATAGAACTGGGGGAAACGTGTGCCCACTCTCTTTCCCTTCTTTTGTTCTTCCTTTCTCTCCACTTCTTGCCCTTTGCTCTTCTCTTCTTTCTCTTGCAACCATGTGTCCACCTCTCTCTTCTCTTGGGCCACCAGCTTCTCAGTCTGTCCAAGGTTCTGTACCCTTTAGAAGCTGCTTAGCTCTATTCTCTCTGACTTTACCTTTCCCTGGGAAATAGAAATATCCTCATGCAGATTCACCCAGGGCACCCAGTTAATTTCGAGTTTCTTTCTAGGTTTACCGAAGCTTCTGCAGGTGCCTCAGTCTTCTCTGTAATTATTTCTAAATGGTGTACTATCTCCTAATAAACCTTATCTTTCCCGTGTACTATAACTTCTGTGTTGGGCATATGTTCATTTATATGCTGGATACAAGAACCATGGTTATGTTGCCAAATTCCAGGACCCGTGTTCTGGACCTGCCTAACTGCCCCCTGTGTGAATCTCCAAGTAACAGAGTCTCTTGTAGGAAGTCCCTGTGTGAAGCTCTGATGTATGATCAAGAAATTCTGGGAATCTCTCTCCCCAAAGTATCTCTTAGAATGCTGTCACGGAAGGCTGATGATGGTATTTTGGCCATAGATCTCTTCTTTGTATCCACCACTGTCTCTCTACATGAGCACTATAAGGAAAACACAAGCAGGGGTTAAACAGGAAAAAGAAGTGTCGACATTTTCTTATTAATTAGGGTTTTGACTCCAAGTCTCCCAACAGAAATCCAGCGAACTAGGTTGAACCCATGGGAATTCTCTCTGAGTAGCTTTGGAGCAGCTCGGAGCTTAGATCCAAACACCAGCAGTACATTCCTCTTCATGCACTCACACTGAGCCTCAAGCTTCCCACCACCTACCAACCTGAGAATTCCCACAACAGTCAGAGGAAATGGAGTCACAGCACAGGGCCATGTTTGTCTGCAATGCCTAGGGCTAACTTGGCAGAGCCTGGATGTTGCATCAGAGGAACAGCGAACATTCAGCAAGGAAAAGTGGCCTGTGGGTCCTTCCCATTGTAGCCACAAGAACAGAAGAGAGAAGAGGGGCCGTGACCTTATGTCCTTTCTCTGGAAAGGAACCTTGGACAGAATGGTGAAGCTTCAGCCTAGAACTTATAATTTCTTGTCCTTGATTCCAACTCTCCGATTATCATCATTGCTTACAAGCCACACAAACTTGCTGGTATAAAACAGCACTGGCACCCTCTTGCAGCTTGATAGAAATGCAGAATCTCTGGCTCCACATTGGAAACACCCAACTGGAATCTGCAGATGGACATTTGAGAAGCACTGGACTTGGCTCCCACTTACCAGTCTAGCAGAACTTTCAGGTACACAACTGCCTAGGTCCAGGACTCATGAAGACTGAAGTTCCCTGGGGGCACAGGATGCTAGAGCTCTACCAGAACTTTACGCATCTTGTATGATGAGGAAATGAGATTCTGTGAGATGGAAGGACACACCCTGTCTCACACACCTGGTTCTGTGCAAGTGAGCACAGGTATGCCTAAGTTTTCTTAATTTATTTCCTTCTATGCTGCATCTTGGAGTCTCCTGAGTGTGACTGGAAAGGCCACATAACCAGGACGATTCCCCAGAGGGCAGGGGAAGAGACAGAATCTCTTCAGCTACAGGACTGGGCCAGTTGTGCCTGGTAGAGTCAGTGCTGAGCTGGGTGCTTGTGAGCTTTGCTTGTTGAGCTGAATGGATCCATTAATGGATTTTGTGTTTTAATAGCTGTTTCTTTCTAACTCTGGAGGATCTACAGGAGTGGAGCTGGAGAAGCAAACATTTCCTTTTTTTGTGGTATTGGGGGCTGAACTCAAGGCCTTGCGCATATTTTGCAGGTGTTCTACTGCTGAGCTACACTCCAGCCCTCTTTTATTTTTGATCCTGAGACAGTGTCTTCCTAAGTTATGCAGAGTGCCTCTGGCCTCAAACTGTCAATCCTTCTGCCTCTGCATCCTGAGGAGCTGGGCTTAGAGGTGTGTGTCACTGCTCCTGGCTAATATTTCCACTTAGACAATGGATTCAGCCATGTTAGTCTACCACAGGAGCTAAAAAATAAATAAACAAGTCATTCCCATGAATAACCTCACTGTGGAATGCAAAACTTTGGGCTTAGAGTGTATGCTTTGGTTGTAGAATTAAGACTTTTTCTTCCATAATATAGAAAGCTATGCATGGAGGATGAGCTACCATGTTTGGTGGGAGAACAGCTAGGGACGCAGTGCTGCTCGTTAGTTCTGAACAAACTTCTCTTCTACAGGCAAAGAAAGCAGAAGGGAAGAGGTTGGGGAGGAAGGAGGCATGGATGCTGCCTGCTACTGCAAGTGTCCTGGGCAAAATGGATCGGAGAGACTTGTGATAGTTTCACTAAATGACAGCATGGGCCAAGTGACCCCACTGGGGGAGTGAAGGACTCTGAAGATGGGAACCTCAGTATGGATACCAAACCTAACGCTACCATAAAAATTCCCAGAGTTGCTGTGATCAAAAGGCACGCGCCATTGTACCCCGCGCCTGCCTGGGATTTTCAAGATTGACCCATTACCTGTGTGAGGGGATCGTATGCCCTATGGTGTCTGATTGTTTGCTCTCCCCCTTTGGCTTGGAACGGCGAGTGCTTTTGTGCTGACTCGCTAGGGGTTCCATACTGTGTACAATTGTAGCTCTTGGTTTTAAAAGTAATTGGTCTGAACACCTTGTTTACTGGAACTTATAACGTCACAGGATCCTTGTTCATCAGTTTGAGAACTTCTGCAGATTAAAATTATAGCCATGTGACTGTCTGTGCAGAATGGTCTGGAGTCGGCAGAGTGGGAAACGGGGTGCTGACCCTGCTGGCTGTCACTTTGGATCTTGAAGCGATGGGGGGCACGTGAGCCGAGGGAGCAGCAGATCCCGCAGGGGCTCATGCTGAGGGATTTGTCTCAGTGACCCCCTTCTTCCCTGGTGAACAGATCATTTGGACTCAGGGGCCCAGGTGGAGAGCCAGGCACCAGAATTGAATAGCATCTCTGTGAATCTGTCCAGCGCCGAAGCCATGGAAGGTCAAAGCAGTTGCAATAGGTGTTGTTATCAGTCACGAAGAAAAATCATCTGCGATCAGCTCTTATACTGCTCTCTGGTTCCCAAATGAGCATAAAGTGACAGGGACGGAGTGGCAAGCGGAGAAGTGCTAGAGGCACCGCCACACACCTCTCCCGCAGACGCTGGCTGATGAGCTGTCTGCGACAGAAATGCACATGCTGTAAAATGCGCCTTCCGCCCTTTCATGCACAGTCAACCGTCATTTCACAAAGAGATAAATCTGTCAGCCTGGAGAATCCCTGGGGTCCCAGTGGAGTCGCTCTCTTCACACTCTTCTCCAACCTTCCCTAACCCTTGAAGCGGTGCGAGGCGGCCCTGGCCTCCCCTCCGGGCCGCAGCACAGACACGCAGCGTGGGGGAGCAGCACAGCCGCAGGAAGGCTCTTCCCTGTGTGGATGGAGAGAAAAAGGTGCAGAGGTGTTGGCAGGAAAGTGGGACAGTCAGGGAGCGAAGGTGGCAGGAGAGAGGGGCAGACGTAAGATCAGACAGTGAGAGAGAGAGAGACTAAGGGTCAGGCGGTGCCAGAGAGAAGAGACAGGAAGAGAGGGGCAAGGGGGAGCGGAGGAAAGCTTTCCGTGGAGGCAGAGGAAGTGCGGACCTGGGCAAAATGAGCTTGCAGTTGTCTGGAAAGTCAAGTGCTTAGATATTCAAGATGGAATCACTTCCCAGCTATAGAAGCTCAGAGAAGGCTTAAGAAATGCACGCACGACCCAGGAACACACAGAGAGATGCCAGATCTCTAAGGCTTCCTTCTCGGCAGGTTTCAGCAGACCAAGCCAAGTTCCTTTCTCCTGATGAGAGGATTTTATCAGAACTTGAGGCTCATTTGTGTTTTCAATCTGAGCAAGGTCACTGTCTCTGTGCAGTGGTCTCACAGAATTCTAATGAGTGTGACCACGTGTACAGACGGACGCCCGAGGCTCCCAGACACCAGCCCTTTCTCCACGACTGCCCAAAGTCCCCCGCTCCATTCCCCCAAGGCCCATTACCAGTGTCCTTGTGTGAGACTTGCTCAGTATGCTACCGGCGGTCCTTGGGATGGAGACGCATTATTTCTCACAGGCACACAGCGTCATAACATCAAGGACACGTCTATTCCTTGCTATTTACTTGGAATTTTATATCACGAGGCTGCTGCTCTGTTACGGATGGAGACGCTCATCCTCTGTGCTCAGGTCGGCTTCACCAAGTCAGCTCATGAAATGATGGGATCCACAGGGGATTTTTTACTTCGCTGTGTGACCAACTAGTCAGATGTTCAGAAATCCCTCGGGGCTCAGGGCATCACAAGCTGTCTGAGCTGCCTCTCTCCTATAGCTCATGTCATCCCCGCAGACCTGGCCTGTCTCCCGAGGGACTCAGCTTGCATTTTGAACTTTCTCCCCTGGGTGAGGGGCTCCTGAGGGACCCTGAGAAACCCTGCCCGGAGTGTGTCAGCTGCTCTTAATCTTACTCAGCACTCTACGAATTTTGGAAGCAGCTCTGGAAGCAAGGAGAATCACAGGCCCTAGCAAGGAGCAAGTGAGTGGAGAGGGAGAGAAGGGCAGCTTCTGGGGCGGGGCTTGCCTCGCTGTCCCCTGCAGTTCTGTCTGCCCGTGGCAGCTGGCCACCACAGTCCTTCCTCTGGCCTGACTGCCCCGAGCTGCCCTGAGCCCTGGCCGGGCAGAGGTGGGAGGTACAGCAGCCGGAGGCGTCCTCTGTGCGGCCCCTCCTCACTCTGACTGATGAAGGGTCTGGACACGGCTTCAGGACCCTCTGCTAAGCCCCTTCCCTAAGTTTCTATCCAGAGCTAACAGACACCTGCTGGGAACCTGGAACACTGCCCAGCCGTCACTCACAGTGAGCGCTCAGAGCAGCTGACTCTGAACCCAAGTGTAGAGGACAGCTGGGGTCAGTTGTTGGCAGCAGGGGTGGCTGTGACAATCAAACATAAGAAGCAGGACATCAATCTGAAACCACACCGTCAGTGGACAGAGCAGGTCATCTGTGTTGTCAGTGGCGGCGTCTCACTGGCAAAATACCTGACAGGAACAACTTTTGGGAGGAAAGAATTATTGGGGTTCATGGTCAAGTAAAGAGGATCTGTCTTGGGCTACACATGGATTATATAATATAGCTGGTGTGTATTCACAATAAGGGGGGTCACAGAGAAAGTACATGTCAAAGCATACGTGGTGTGGAAAGATTTTGTGGGGCCACCTGAGCAGCTGTCCTGGGCCACATGTGGCTGGTGGGCTGCAGGTTGGACATGCCTGGCTTAGAGGATCTCCTCCACATGGTGGGGGGCATGGGGGAGCAGCTGGAGGCAGGCACTGTGTCATGGAAGGGGAGAGGGCTTCCCAGAACCAGGGTCCAAGTAAAGCCTCCTAAGGCTCACCCCCAGGGACCTCCTTCCGCCAGCGAGGCCCCGCCTCCCAGAGCGCATGTTAGAAGGACATGCCAGAGACCAAATGCTATAGGCTGAATGTTTGTGCTCTTCCCAAATTCATGTGCTGAAGTCCTTACCCTCAAGGTGAAGGCAGTAGGAGGTGGGGCCTGGTGAAGGTGATTAGGTCATGAGGCCGGAGCCCTTGTGAGTGAGATTCATGCCTTTATAAATCAGACCCATGGAGACACCTTTGTACCCTATAAGGAAGTGGCAAGAAGGTGCCCTACATAGATCAGGTAACAGGCCTCACCAGACACTGCGTATTCTTGGCCTGCAGAAATATGAAAGTAAATTCCTGCCATTTATAAGCTTCTCAGCCTATGATATCCTGGTACAGCAACATGAATGGATAAGATATTCAATAATTTGGTGAAGTTTTAAGAAAACCAGAGTGAATTTGTCATGAGAAGGTCCAACTGTCCTTCTTCCTCACCTCCCTCACCCTAGCTCTGTTTCTTACCTAATCCCTTCTGCACTTACCCAATCCCTTGTCCACTTACACGCCACCAACTCTGCAGCCTCCCTTCTCCTCTCCCCTACTGCGTGCAACATTACCTCTACCCTCTGTTAATGCTATATTCAGAATCAACATTTTGCCTAGAAAGTTTCTAACTCATAGACTTGGGCCTAACTGGGGGATATTCATTTTTTTTAGTTCTTTGCCAGTGGACTAGTTAATGCAAAATAGTTTTTAATGAAGTTGATGGCCTTGTATTTTTCTAGTTTTTAAGAAAATATTATTTTTAAGTAACCAATTTTGCCCATTTTTTGTAGAGTTAACACACACCACACACACACATGCACCCACACTTATGAAAATAAAACAATGAATTGATTTGTCATCCAAACTGTTTCGAGGAGTTGGAATTGGGACTGACTCTGGGTGATGGCCGGTTACTACACGCTGCCTGGGGTTTACCATACCTCCTTATGTTCTATTGTCTGTAGCTTCCACTCCCTAAAAAGCTAGATCTGCCTTAAGGCAACAGTAAAAGCATTTATAATAAAGTAAATAAAATAAGAAATGAAATCGATATTGACAAAAAGAAGAAGAAACACTAATTACCACTGTTGCTGGATTGACATTTCTCCTGTAATTAAGCTTCAAATATGCCTGCAAACCATGTAAGTAGGTCTGCATGCTATGAAAATATGAACCAAAGATTATCTGGTTCCATTCATGGTGCTGATCTAAGAAGAAAACACATTCCTACCTGGACACTTGCTCCTTCTCCCACTTGTATAAATCATCAATGAATGGGGACAGCTTTGCTAAACGCTGCCCTAATATATCAAAATATGATCTAGTATACAAAAATGCCTAATTATATGGCTAGAAACAGACAAGTACACACACACACATAACATTATAAAAGACAAAGGGGTCAGTAGTCACAATAACAGCTTCAAATTTGAGGTCTATCTTTATAAACAATAATGCATTTATAACAATCTATTCAGGATGCACTTTAAGAAGAGGGAGAATTACCCTTTACTGGCAAATTCAGATGATGCTTCACTGATAGATACTTTACATATTATCTCATTGAGTCTAATAATGGTCCTAGGAAGTAGTATATTCCTTTTAAAGAAAATTAACTTGACATTCTTTTTGTTATTTCACGGATGCTCTTTCTGTTTTCTACTCCTCCAATACTTGTTAAACAAATTCTGTATATTTGGGCTGGTTGTGTAGCTCAGTGCTAGACCACTTGCCCACAATGCATAAGTGATGCCTATGGTGCAGAAAAGTCTATGTATTAAATTTATGGATGACTCCCTCTCTCGAATCACAGTCCTTACTCTGCTCTGGGGCTGATCCCTTTCTTCAGCCACTGACTCACTGTGGGTGCAGGGCCCCTGCCACCCCCAGAGGTAATTGTTGATGAGAGATGCTCAAGCACCTGGCAGTGCACTGTAGGCAGAAGAGAAAGTGATGTGCATATGGGTCCCAATGAGGGGGATGACAGAATGTGGGAGCTCAATAGGCTGCCTTCCCAGGTGCCTCAGAACATCAACTAGTGATCAGAGAGACCATCAACCTCCTGAGGGGAACCAGTCCATGTGGATCCCATGCTTCTTGCTCCCAAGATCACCTCTGTTCTTCCTGTCTTTCCCACTTCTCAGGTTGGACCAAGGACAAATCCTCCATGACTGAGGCCTTGTAGAAGCTGAGCACGTCTGGTCTCACTAATCTTAAGAATAAATATAATTTTTCTTCTTAATAATTATTTTGGAACAATTTTATAAATGTCTTCCTGGTATCTTGTCTTAATGTTTTCCCGTGTAGAGTAATTCTATATACACAGAGTGCTATCAGAGATTCATTATAAATATGACATATTTAAATATAAAATTAAATTATCTCTATTACACTTATTGGTGTCAAGTGACATTGGTGAATTTAATGGAGTAAGGACCTCCGAAAATTGATCCCTCCATAAAAGCAGAAAAAAATCCAGCAAAACTTGTCAGAATTACATTTTTATCACTTCTGGAGATTCACCAAAGGCTTATAGGAATCTGGGTGCATGCGTTAAAGAAAATTGGCTGGATTTACATCAGAGCAATGCACTTCATTGTGTCTTTTTTTTTTTTATTAGAAATTTTTAATGTACATCATAATGTGATTCATTTTGACATGCTTTTCATTGTGACAATTTTCATATATGCAATTTGATAAGCATTATTCATATAGGTTACCCCTTAC
>VMDO01003164.1:0-27500 GCA_007922755.1 Pedetes capensis
TTTACTACTTGGTCCTTTTCAAAATTTGCCAACTGTTGACCTAAGAGAACAAAATCTCTTCCTCTACAGACTATACAATGTGATTTTAATTACTGAATTTACTCTCCAAAGGAGCTCTTCCCAATATGACCTTCCAAGGAGTTTGTAAGATAATAAGGAACTCTATGTTCTTTTGAATATTTCAAAAATAATGCAAGTTAATCTGCTATTTTAAATTTACGTGAAGTAACTATGAAGTCAAAGTTTTAGTTAGAATGCTATAAATCAATGTACTTACAGTGGCTTATCATATATCAGTCATAAGCTATAGTGAATAGTGATATTGTTGTTATGTTAGGAAAAAGATTATAACTTAAGTGTAATTGGTTTCAAGAAAAAAATATTGATCAAAACCTGCTGAAGGAACGAGAAACGAGTATCATAGTGGGAAAGTGTTGAACTGAGAAATAATCTCATTGAGCTATGTTTTGGGAAGTAGATACAAAAAAAAAAATCAATGTTACGACAACACTGAACCATAAATTTCCCCAAAGAAGGGCTTTAAATAGGACAAATTCTAAGTTATAAAGTTTAAAACCATATAGGTACATGAATTTTTCCAAGAAGTAAATTTCTTATACACAATTACCCCAGCTAGGTTCAAAGCCTGACGTAAAAATTATGCAATAAATCACACCTGATTTTGAAATTCACTGATAAAAGAGAAATATCCATTATTATTTTGTTAGACCACACTTTCATTTTAGTCATTTATTTATGTATTCTCCAAGTAGTAATCAATTCACAAAATAGTAATTGAACACTAAGTATCTGCTAAAGACTGTGTACTGGGTGAACAAACAGATCTGTATTTTGCATTCACAGAATTTACAATAAATGCACAGACTGATATTTGTTAAAAAACATAAAATCACATAGAGGTATATTGCACTATATAATTTGTAGATGAATGTTGTAAGAGAAAATATTAGCTTTAATATTCCAAATCTCACCACAATCTTGATGAATTGCAGTTAGTCAAAGATATTTGTTGAGAAATATAAAAGTTATTAAAATTGTAGCATACAATTTTTTCCTGCTTACATCTTGACCATAAGTACACACAAAATTCTGTGTACATAATAGTATAGGCAATGTAGAAATCTTCAGTATAAGTTCCCTAGGGTATGTTTATATTTAGTACACTGAAAATAATATAAAATTCATAGTACTGGCATTTTTCTCTTTTGAGTTATGGGATAATTGATAAGTTTAAGTTTGGCATGGCTATTTTTATTTTGCTTTGTATTAATTTGATAAATGTATCCAAAATAATTATTAAATACATCTTTGACTAGAAATTATCTTTCACACAATCAGTACCTCAAGAAATTTCCACTTCCTTAGCCCATTCTACAAGAAGCAGCTAGGTAACATTTTCAATTCAGTAATCAGATTAGACTTCTCCCCTGCTTAAATCCAATGGCTTCTCATTGGGGTTGAAATATACATCAAGCTCCTTATCTTCTTATAAAGTTCACTAGACTCTCCCTGTTCTGACCTTTGCCTATTTCCTGAGCCAAATCACCAGTGCTGACTTTGCATTCCTAGAACACAACTCAATACCCATCTCAAGAATTTGTTTCCTCTAACTGGAATGCATTCACTGTAGTGTTTGTGTGGCTAGCCTTTATCAGTTGCATCCAGTTGAGCTTTTATTTTTTAGAGAGCAAATAAAGTACAACCTGTTCTCTTTTGTTATTTTTTTTTCTTGAAAACACTTTCTACAATCTCTAATAATCACATCAGGCCATTTCTCTACTTCTGTTTCCTCACCACAATATCAGTCTCATGAAGGGAGAAACTGGCACTTCTGTTTCATCCATCTTTTTCCCGTGCTAGAACAGTCATGGTTACATTGCAGATATGCACACTGCTTGTTAAATCTTTGAAGCCTACCATAATAATCAACTTATTACTAATTGAACATAACTTCCTTTAGGAATTTGGGGCTTACATTTTTGAGTTTTAAAAAATAAAAATAAGCAAATTTATGTTAATATGTTGTTAGGTACCGTCGAGTCGGTATCCGACTCATAGTGACCCTTATAGGATTTTCAATGGCTGAGTGCTTCGGGATTGCTGTGGGAGTGGATTGCCAGGCCCTTCTCCCATTTTTTGCGGTGCTGGGAATTGAACTTGGGGCCTCAGAGACTGCAGCGCAGCGCTCTACCCACTGAGCTAAATCCCAGCCCAAATGATAGATAGTGAGTTGTTGTTGTTGTTGTTAGTTGCCGTCGAGTCGGTCCGACTCATAGCGACCCTCATAGGGTTTTCAATGGCTGGCTGTTTCAGGATTGCCTTGGGAGTGGGTTGCCAGGCCCTTCTCCCATTTTTGCAGTGCTGGGAATTGAACTTGGAACCTCAGAGACTGCAGTGCAGCGCTCTACCAACTGAGCTAAATCCCAGCCCTATGTTAATATAGAACATAATTAAGTATTTTCTAGTTGATATTTAAGGCATTTTAAGAAAAATATTTTAGTTGCCTGGTATGATGGGATATGCCTGTAATCCTAGCACTGGGGAGGCTGAGGCAGGAGGATCTCCAGTTCAAGCCTAGCCTGGGCTACACAGCAATTTGGAGGTCAGCTACAAGGTCTTGAGTCAAAAAAATCATTATACATCTTTATAGTCTTACATTCTATGGATTTGCACACTTAACATGAATATGTGGTCATTAAAAATAGACAGGCCTGGTGGCCCACATCTGTAACCCCAGTACCTGACAGACTGAGGAAGAAGGATCATGAGTTCAAGGCCAGCCTGAGTCACATCTTGAGTTCTAGGCCACCCAAGGTTACATAGTAAGACCCTGTCTTAAAAAAAAATTACAGGCCTTTTATAGTGGCAGTTGTTATAGTCCCAGCTACTCAAGAAGATAAGGGAAGAATCATCTGAGCTCAGGGGTGTGAGGCCAGCCAGGGATTCAGTCTCTAAAAATTAAAACAAACAAATCAAAAATAAACAAACAAGTGTTTACAGTCAACAGGTTGAAACAGAGGTTTGGGTCCTGATAAAATTGTTCCTGCTCTTCCTTTACTTGCCAAAGAAAGTATTTCTACCTGTGGTGACATGATGTCAAAACTATGGCCGAACTCAAACTTCTGTCATTTATTTTAGTTAAGTCACTTCATTTCTTTGTGGCTAAATGTCTTCATTAGTAAAAATGAAATTATGTGTTCTATATATTGAGTGTGAAATAAAATACTATTAGTATACTAGTGAGGCACTTTTTAAAATTGCTGTATTAAAATATCTATTACTAATCAGTTTTGTCCATTCAGCATCTTTTTTATTTCTTAAATATGGGTTTGCTGAGTTGTTTTATTAGTGACAGGAGATGTTATTTAATAGTTGAGGTTTTAAGATAGTCACTTCATAGTAGAAATCCAGTAGATGAGACAGGCATTTTTAAGATTGTAAAAAAATATATATACCAATTATGTGAAATTTACTTGCATTTGAAATGACACAATGTCCTCTAAATTAGATGTTATGTTTTATAATTGAAGGTGACTAGAGTAGATACTATCCTGCTTTATCAGATTTCTTCTGCTGGGACTATCATCTATCCTCCAGATGCCAAAAATATTTATCAGCAGTTGACAGCTCCCAATTGCGTCTTATCACTAGGAATTGCTCCAGGTTTTGCCTCTTTTCAGGAACTTATGGCTGGATGACTCAGAGATAGAAAGTGTGGTGTCTTTTTCTCAATTTGTGACAACTAGAGAGCTCCCCTGATCTGTAGCTGTGGCACTGTGGCATCCAATTCCATCAGATCTCAGAAGCTAAGCAGGGTAGGGCCTGGGTAGTCCTTGGATGGGAGACCACCAGGGAACACAAGGTGCTGTAGGGTTTGGAGGTGACAGGGCAACCCACTCCCAAAAATCAATCTGCCATTGAAAACCCTACAAACAGCAGAGAAGCACTGACAATAGTGTTTCTCCTATTGTACGCAGGGGCGCCATGAGTCGGATACCGACTCCATGGCACCTAACAACAACAAGAGAGCTCCCATAGGTGGTTCCTTGGTGACATCCATATTGGAGTTTAGCTGGACACTCCCCACCAGCCACTGCAGTCCTGCTTTCCAGGGCTTCCAAGAGAATTCCCTGTATACTACACAGAACCCTCCATTTCGGAATTGTTTTCCAGACAATCCAACTTAAGATAACTATTTGTATGATGAGATCACTATGAGTAATTTGGCTTAAATAGATTTCAAAACACAATGTGTTCTCTCATTTAAAAAGTAAAAACTGATAAGCTGTTTTTCTACACACATTACGTGCAAATTTTGGTAGTGTTTCTTTTGTGTAGTGAACACATGTAAAGGCTCCTTTTATAAGTGTAATATTGACTCATATGCTTAATACATTAGTTTCTTTTTATATGTCCCACTTGTTCAGCCATGAGACAACCTGTATGACCATGATTGCAAATAAATATTCATGAGCTGTTCTTTGATATTTCTTAGTTTTCACTATAATATTATTTGGTCCACATTGGCAAATCTGTGCAGAATTGACCTGCTGAGGCTCACCTTTCTTTTCCTGTTGAAAGAGTTGTTGTTGTTGTTAGGTGCCGTCAAGTCGGTGTCCGACTCATAGCAACCCTCTGTACAACAGGGGAAACACTATTGTCAGTGCTTCTCTGCTGTTCACAGAGTTTTCAATGGCAGATTGGTTTTTGGGAGGGGGTTGCCAGGTCCTTCTCCCAAGCCTACAGCTTCTGGTGTTCCCAGGCGGTCTCCCATCCAGGTACTAACCAGGCCAACCCTGCTTAGCTTCCGAGATCTGACAGGATCGGATGCCACAGGGCTATGGCTGCAGGCGTTGAAAGAGTAGAGGAATTAGAAAGTCATTTTTATAATTTTCAAGTGCAGATAGTATGTGGTTTATTTTTAAAAAACAAATACCTAAAACTGTGTCAGAGAAGTGAGACAATAACCTCAAAACAACTCCCAGACAAAAATGAAAGGGGCTACCTGATAGTGTTGAGGACCAACACCTGAAGTCATGTGACACTTCCTGGGCTACCACACAAAACCCTTATTGATTTTTTTTAATCAAAGGAGGCTCAACATTAAAGAATAATCTTGCTCTCTCTCTGTCTCTCTCTGTCTCTCTGTCTCTCTCTCTTTCTGTGTCTCTGTCTCTGTCTCTGTCTCTCTCTCTCTCTCTCTCTCTCTCTCTCTCTCTCTATATATATATATATATATGTATATATATATATATATATATATGTATATATATATATATAGTTATTTCACAAAGGCTTGTCTCTTGCAAAGTTCATCAAAAGTGGAAATAGATAATTTTATTTTCGTCTGACTCTATAGTTTGATGTCAGCTGTGTAAGGAAAGGAAATCATTTGTCTTTCAGGTGTTCTGTTAAATTCCTTTAGGGTCTTAAAGGGTGCTAGTCACATAGCAAGTGTCAATAAATATTTGCAGACACTATTTTAGGGAGCCTACCTATTGCCAATGTACATATTTCTTGTCTTTATTTGAGTAGAGTGCTATGATTTTTCTGATGATGTCAATAATATATTTAGATAAACAGATGCCATTATATTTATATGGTTATCATCAATGAGAATAAAAGGTGAATAAGCAATCTTTAAGAGTATATGTAGTTCATCTGAATTTATAAAAAAAATCTAAACTTGCTGGGTGTGGTGGCGCACGCCTGTAATCCCAGTGGCTCAGGAAGCAGAGGCAGGAGGATTGCAAGTTCGAGACCAGAGGCAGTCTGTGTAACTTAGCAAGACCCTGTCTCAAAAAAAAAAAGTAAAAAATGGGCTGAGGGTACAGCTCAGTGGTCCAGCACTGGCAGAGCAAGGCCCTGGGTTCAACCCCCAGTATGACAAAAAAAGAAAGAAAGAAAGAAAGAAAGAAAGAAAGAAAGAAAGAAAGAAAGAGAGAGAGGAAGAAAGAAAGGAAAAAAAAAGAAAAAGAAAAAGAAAAAAAGAAAAAAATCTAAACTCTACATATTATCAGTAAGATTTTTCATCATATTCAAACAAGCAGAAAGCACTTGCATTTAGCAATTCACGCATGAGCTAAATTCTTTTATAATTATCAGGATCTATGATACCTTCAGGTAAATGTTAGACTCTGTGATAAAAGCTTCTTAATGACTTACTGGAATTACTGGAAAGAAAAATCAGAGGGAAGTCATATCATGAATATAGTTCATAAAATTTAAGATTATCTTGTCAATTTTTCCCTTAGATTTTTCCTTGTGAAAGTTATTGTGAGCTTTAATTTCCTACTTTTCCATATGGTAGATCTAGTATATAGGATTTTACAGTTCCTGGAATGCAGAACAAAGGATAAACCTTCTTTATTATTCATCTTACAGCTACAAGTCTTGTTGTTGTTGTTGTTAGGTGCCCTCCAGTCGGTGTCTGACTCACAGCAACCCTATGTACAATACCGAAACACTATTGTCGTGCTTCTCTGCTACACGTAGGGTTTTCAGTGGGTGACTATTTTGTGGATTGGGGGAGTGGGTTACTGGATCCTTCTCCCAAGCCTACGCACATGGTGTTCCCAGGTGGTCTCCCATCTAAGTACTAACCAGACCTGACCCTCCTTAGCTTCCAAGATCTGATGGGACCAGACACCACATTGGTATGGCTACAGGACACTACAAGTCTTACTGTAGCCTTATGAATATTTTCTTAATTCAAGTTCTAGATATAAAGAAAGAAATATAAAATTATAACTCACAGAAAAAAGATTCATGCCCAGGGTATTTCTTAGAGTAAACCCAATGTACTTTGCCAAAGCTTTTCCTTGTGATGTCATATAAAATATTGTGACACATTAAAATGAAATGGGAACAGGAAACCTTGCAATGAATTGGCATTTCTATTGTTTTAGGAAGCATTAGGCATATTAAATATGCTTTGTAGGACAAACCATCTGAAGTCTGGTGTATATTTGGTGTGAAGAATGATCTCCAAACATCTGAACCAACATTTATTGGATGTCTACTCATGCAGAAAACTCCAGTAGATGTTCAAAATATAAAGAAAACAAGGAAACTTCCCTGCCTTTGGGGAGCTTACTAACTAAATGTATCATTGGTTTTAGCCATTGAGAGAGAAGACCAAGACTAATGAATACTGCTCAGCTTTTATAACATTATGAATGTCAAATATAAGTAAATACTGTTCTTAAAGTTGGAAATTCTAGATTTAAAATTCTAACCTGCAGTTTATCAGCTATGAGACTTCACTAAAATTGAATCAGTGCTCTGAACATTTTGTTCATTTGTAAAATGGTGCATTAAGATTGTATAGCATGATGTATGAAACTTTCCAATAACATTGTTATAAGACATGTTAGGTACTTATTTTAATAATGTTCAGTGCTCTGTAATATGTTATCAATGATTCTAGAAATATAATGATAAAATTGATATTCAAAAGAACATTTGCTGAGATGAATTTGAACTGATTCTTCACTGAATAATTCTTAGGTTGATGATTTTGTTCTGAGGGAAGATTCATTTCTTACAATAAGGTTTTCTTATGCTAAGTAGAGAAATGATCAATATGTTCTTAATTAATGATTTTTTTTCTGAAGAGAAGGAACAGAAACTAAAGTCTCTTCAGCCAAATCTATCACACGCAAAATACTGCTGCTCCCAGAAGTCCAGTCTCCCAAAGCCACTTAGCTCCAATTTATGCTAGAATCTACACATTGTTGAATTTGAGATAAATACCACTCTACTGATTTTCTAGGAAAACGGTAGCACTGCAACACTACTTACACTTAACATATTGGTGTGGAAAAGATAGAATCTGAAATTGAGTTTAGCTTTTACATTAGGTGTAGTTCTTTAAATGACATATCACTTATGGCATTTTTAAGATCCTCATCTGCTATTCACAGTGATATTTTCAGCGAAAATACTAAAACTTAGGATAGGCTGATTTTTTTTATTTTTTCTTCAAAGTCTCCTTTAATACATATGGGCAAACTATTTTGACTACGTAACCCAAGAGCCCATGAAAGGAGCAATGTGAATTTGAAAGAAGTGCTTAAAAAATTCAACCATTTATCATTAGATGACAAATATCACACTTCATATGGAGACAATAATTCTAATCTATCTCAGGAAATTGTGAGGACAAGCCTAAACCATAGAACTTCATGCTTACAAAATATGAAGCAGCTATACTGATGTATATATAATGAGACTTGCATGTATATGTGTAGCTTTCAATTTCTAAGACTTCTCTTCCTGCACTCTTGGATGATTGGCCTAAAATGCAGACCCAGACTCAGAAAATAATAGAGCAGTGTAGAATAGGGCAATTAGATTGTAAGTAGAACCATGTTCAGAATAGGAAGCAGATGCATCCTCTGAGAAAAACAAAAAGAATGTGAACTCTTGTCAGCAGTAAATTAATCAGTCTCTTTCTTCTTACAGGGGTTATGTTAAAACCATATCTAACATAGTGCTCAAAATACAAAATTTGATAGTATTGCAAATTTAAAGAAAATACTTCTAGATAATCTCAATAAAGCTAGATTTTTTATTTCTCTAAATATATTAATAACATTGCAAATAAGATGCTGCTGGACTTGGGAAGAAAGCTTCAGTTTTCTTGTAGTCCTGTGCAAGACAATAACCCACATGTTGTAGAAACTCAATGACAAAAATAAATTTTCCCTTGGTGGTTGCCAGAGTCTACCCTATATCCATTTATCATGGTACAAATGAGGACAATATTTTTAAAATATATTAATCTGTTTAATCTTGTATTTATTATGTATCTATTATGTATTGCTCCTTTCATGGGTTCTTATATCTATTATGCAGAGGTTAAAGGCACAGTTGTTGTTTTTAGAAAATTGGCCAGGCATGGTGGCACATGCTGGTAATCCCAGCTACTTGGGAGGCAAAGGTAGGAGAATGGTGAGTTTGAGGCCAAAGGCAGCCTGCATACCTTTGGGAGACTTGGCTCAAAATAAAAAATAAGCAAATAAATAAAATGGGATGAGGGTATAGCCCAGGGGTAGAGCACTTTCAAAGTATGTGTAAGTCCCTGAGTCCAACCCCTAAGTATGGCATAAATAAATAAGTAAATAAATCTTTTAAAAAGGAAAAAATATATTAATGGCATCCTTTATCTGAGAATAAAGAATTTCTAGCCTGATATTGTCTATTAATTATTAAAAACACAATTGTGTCAGGTACAGTGGATGTCCTCTTCAAAATTGTTTGCCTTCTCATTATATCCCTGTGAAGACAACATTAATTCCAAGTTAAATATGTAAGTACTAAGTCTGAGAAGGGGCTGGGATTTGGCTCAGTTGGTATAGTGCTGTGCTGCAGTCTCTGAGGTCCCAAGTTCAATTCCCAGCACCACAAAAATGAGAGAAGGACCTGGCAATCCACTCCCAAGGCAATCCCGAAACAGTCAGCCACTGAAAACCCCGTGAGGGTCGCTATGAATTGCACACAATTGGACGGCACCTAACAACAACAACAACAACAAGAAATCTGAGAAATCACACAATTTTTGAAGTTATCAATAGTTTATAAAGACTCAAACTTAGAGCTATCTGCGTCCATATTCTATCATGGCGAGTTGTTCAAGAATTTGAACACTCATTTTATGGATTTTAAAGAAAAACAACCATTTATTTAATATATTAATTTTAGATAATTGTAATAAATCAAACAATTTTATGTGCAGATAAGCACACTTCTTGTTTGTAGGTGTGTGCTGTGAAAATCCTTTGAGAATAGTTCCTGTCTTACTATTCAAAAGAACCTTTTGTTCATCCTTTGTCTACATCCTCTATGAGTAGTTGAGCTCTCAGTTCATTTATCTAAAGCAGTCAAATCTGACCAAGAACATTTGAGCCTCCACACAGAAGAATGTCTTTTATGTAAAGCAGCATTTCTCGTGAGCCTAGCCAACCTCAATTTTGAGTGGAAGTAGGTAATTAACATGATCTAGCATTTAAAAAGTGGGGAAAAGGATTAATTATGTGATACCATTTAGCTGAAGAGATTTTCACTGCAAAAAAATATAATTTTTTGGATAAATGTATCCATATTAACTAGTGCTTTATCATACTACTCAGCATTTTTTTTTCATTTCTCAAGGCCACTTATTAATTATAAAAAGGAAAATAATACACTGGATTTTACCTAAGCAGAATTTATTTCTTGTATGCACAAAAATGTACTTTAACCTAAAGCACAGAGTAACATATTTGAAATATTCACCCGAGGGCAAGAATTATTCTGCACTTTGCATTCTTGCTACTTATTTGCTGATCCTCATATCTGGCACTCATACTAAGTTGTTTGCAGTGGAAATAGAATCTTTTTCTAAAGACTTTTTTTTTCTACCACTGAACCACATCCTGAGCCCTTGGTTTCTGAGACACTGTCTCATTATGTAGCCCAGGCTAGCCTCAACTTTTCAATTTTCCTGCCTCAGCCTCCCAAATGCCAAGATAACAGTGTATTGTTGGCCTTCTAAAGACATTTTCATACAACGCCTTGCATTGGCTAGAATGTCTAATTAGACTACCCAAACTAGTGAGAAAAATCAGTGTTCCAGTCCCTGATCTACCACTAGACCTAAAACTGTCCACAGAAGATCTCTATTTTGTTTTCTTCCTAAACTTAAACAAAAACATAGAAGGAACATCCTGCAACACTAAATCATTAATACATATTAATTCTCTATTTAGATAATACAAATTGAAATTCCAATGTATGTATGTTGTTGTTAGGTGCCATCGAGTCGGTATACGACTCATAGCGATCCCTCATAGGGTTTTCAATGGCTGACTGTTTCGGGATTGCCTCGGGAGTGGATTGCCAGGTCCTTCTCCCGCTTTTGTGGTGCTGGGAATCAAACTCGGGGCCTCAGAGAGTGCAGCGCAGCGCTCTACCAACTGAGCTAAATCTTTTGTGGTGCTGGGAATTGAACTCAGGACCTCAGAGACTACAGAGCGGCGCTCTACCAACTGAGCTAAATACCAGCCCCTTCCAATGTATATATGAGGCTAAAATACAATACAAATGCAAAGAGTTTTTTTCAGCCTTATTCTTTCTTTTTCTTCTTTTTGTTCCCTGTTGTTTATGTTAATGTTGTTGTTGTTAGGTGCTGGTCAAGTCTGTATCAGACTCATAGCGACCCTCATAGGGTTTTCAATGGCTGACTGTTTCGGGATTGCCTTGGGAGTGGATTTCCCAGTCCTTTTCCCAGTTTTGCGGTGGCAGGAATTGAACTCAGGATCTCAGAGACTGCAGCGCAGCACTCTACCCACTGAGCTATATCCCAGCCCTTATGTTAATGTAAGTTTCCTTTAGTTGTGAGATTAGTTCTGTGTTCTGTGGTATCTTTGCTTGTCTTCAGGCATAAAGTTAAATTTAAAAGTAGCTTTAGTCTTCCAGACCCACCAGGGAAAACATTAAAAATTGTTCTGTAGAAAGTACTGGTGTCTGGAACTATCATCTCCTTGCCAACAAAGGCTAACATTCTTGTCTCAGCACCGGCATCCTGAAGGCGAGGAAGCCAGGAGTACTCCCTTCACTCCTGCAAAGGGGAGGTAGAGTTCATTTCTCAAATTTCTTTTTGCTTCTCAACAAAATGCTACTTGCAGAAGACCTTATATCTAGAGTCCTGACTGAATTCTCGGGAAGAAAAATAAATCTAGGAAAGAAATGTACATTTAAGTGTATATCTTGAGAATTCTTTAAAAAGTGTTCTTGAAAATACTTTTGGAAAACAAACCAACTCAGCCTTGTAAAATCATAAAGGTGGTATAACTCTATTTCAACTTCAAGAAAACAAAGCCATGTCTACTTTTTTTCTACACAATAATGAATACTAATGATTTGACACAATTATTCCGGCTTTTTACATTTGTCTCTGTTCCCCATTTTGCCAATGGAATTCTTATCATTTCCCAAAACAGGTTATGGCCTCACTACATCCTCACGTTTAAGAGCTTTTGCCAGCCTTGGTGGAATGGAATTAGCCTCCTCCTTTACTAGCACTGTCTCTCATCTCAATATTCCAGGTTCTCCCTGGGTTTCTTCACACAAATAAAATTCCAGTATATTTAATCAATCATCAGGCATACTTTGTTTCAAAGTATTAGTTTACTGATGTCAGGTTCACAAATGAAGTGATTCCATAGTTCACTTCACTCATATAACTATTGTGCTCTCTTTCTCACTTTTAAGTTCGTCTTTGGGTTCCATTGTCATTTATTTTGTTAGGAAAAAAGTGAATTTTAATTTCCAGTCATCTCCATTATTTTATTTTTAATATTTCACAAACCAATGCACTAGGAAACATTTATATTTTGCAAGCATATTTGTGACTATCATTTCAAAATTAGAGAAATTTCAGGAGAATAAAATTCAGAATTTTTCTCAAAGTATCCTAGATCCTTAGTTTTGTTAAATGTCAAATAAATATAGAAAAAGAACCATTTCTGATACCATGGTAAAATTAACATTCCTCAGTTTCTTCAATTGAATGAGTTCCCTGCTTAAAATTACATTAATGTGGTTGTAGGTGGTGTTATTTGGAAATACACCAAGCAAGTGGGACCACCCCATCATGGTTCAAAGTGTTTTCAATTGTGTCACTTTCTGGTCTGTTGGCCAGAATTGATGTGTTGCTAAGGTTTTATTATAGAATATCTGGGATATCTCTTAACTGACATGGTAGAATTTTCCCTATGTGTTTACTTCTTTGGGTGTTTAAAGTTTATTTTATAGTATATTCTCACTGTACTTATAACTGCAGCAGTATTACCTGTATTGGTGTATTTCACAGCAATTGAAATAAATTCCCTGACTCTACTACTTAAATAGACACTATATGTTCTCCACCCGTAACTAAGTTGCTCTTCTACATGGCATATTTGTACCTCTAAATTAATGCAGTTTACTTCATGAATTTCAAGGTATAATACACAGAAACTTATGGCCAAGAACATAAGTCAGTGGTAACTGTCTTGTCCAGTGTGCCCAAGGCCTTGGGTTTGATACCCCACGCTATAAAACAAACAAACAAACAAAAAACAAAACAGCAATTCGTAGGAATTATATCTCAGGAAAGGGTACACCAGAAAACTATTCAATCTCTACAATCTTTAGTTTTCTCATTTAAAAAAATGATAGCACTAATATTTTTTAATCACTTGAAATAAGTACAAATGAAATATAGTATGAAAAAACAATCAGTATACAGCCTGCCTATATCGAATACTCACTAAATGACTAGAATTATCTTTATCATATTTTTTTTAATTCTCATTATAACTTCTCTTTTTGGATAATTTCACCTTAGTTAGGTCTTAAGTTGTTGCTGTTGTTAGGTGCCGTCGAATTGGTATCCAACTCATAGCAACCCTCATAGGGTTTTCAATGGCTGAGTGCTTCAGGATTGCCTTGGGAGTGGGTTGCCAGGCCCTTCTCCCATTTTTGCGGTGCTGGGAATTGAACTCGGGGCCTCAGAGACTGCAGTGCAGCGCTCTACCCACTGAGCTAAAAGGTCTTAAGTTAGATATAGCCTAATTTTCAAATTGTGGTTACTTGATTACATAAGAGTCACCAATATACTTATTGTATCCATACTTGGATTAGGTATTGGATATCTCAAGATTTGCTCCTAATTTCATTTATATTTTTGCATTTACAAAGTAAAAAACTATGGGCATTTTACTCAATCATCCTCTGGGCTTCCAATTTCTCCTTTGTAGAAGCAAATCATATGTGATGCTCTAGATGGAGGTCTAATTTATATAACAGTTTTGACTTTACTTACATTGAAAGTATTTGAATACTTAACAGTGTTCTTAAGCCTCCCAACCCAGATTTGAAAGTATTCCACACAATTTTCAAAGAAGTACATGATTGGATGAAACCGATATGTTTCTAGAGTAATAAGAAAGGATGCATCAAGTTCTAGAGTGAGAGAGAAAAAGTGAAAACAAAATCAAAACAAATTTCTCCCAGTGCATAACAGGTATGTTTATAACTATTAACTGCAAACATGGATTCAATTAGATAGGGACAGAAGAAACAGAGGCAACGATTACTGTTTCCTCTGTTAGGCAAATCTTTCTGTTGTCTTGCTTGTAATTGTTTTATTCTCCTAAAATGGTTTTTATTTGAAACCTTAAATCAATTGCTTTTTAAGTGGATTCCTTTCAGTTCCTTTGAGATGTTGCCCAGTTAATCTTCCTAGACTAGCCTGAATTTATCTGCTGCCTTAATTCAAATCAAGAATAATGCAGATACATGACAGTCATCACTAGTTTGAATATCTCTCTGCTTAACTGTTTTATAAACAAAGTAAAAGGAAGAGCACATGAAAGCATGGCAATGAAAAAGTTACTTTGTCCTTCCAAGGGAGTAAAGAGATTCAGTGGTCATCATGATTAAGGGCAGAACAATGCTCACATGATCATTAGATTAATTGAAGTGTGAGGTAGCCCTGGGGCTCTAATTTCTCACTCATTCCTGTAAAGGAAACCATAAGATCAAAAGTAAAGTGAAGAACCAAATGAAGAGAAAGAACAATATCAAACCACACAGTTGTATAACACTGAAAAAAGTTAAAAATACAAGAAGTCTGAAAATAAAGGTGAAATTATGATTGGAGCTCAGATACCTTGTCAGCCATTGTTACAAAGTTTCCAGGGATCTTAGTGCAAGCATTAAAATATCACTTTCCCCAGTCTTCAAAAAGCAGGTAAGTCATTAAACCCTATGAGATGGATTCTTGACCACAAATGTTCCCAGAACGGAAAACAGCTATACAATTCAATTACTTCCACATCTTTAATAACCAAATCTTCTTTAATGTAACAGAAAAATGATAAAAATCAATGAAATGCATAACCTACATTGTACAATCCCCACCAGAATATGATCTCCTAGAGGGAAAGAACTTTGTTTTTTATTTGATGTTTACACCCAAGGCTTAAATCAGTGTTAGGGACACAGTAGGATGTAAAGAAACAGGGAACAACCAATATATTCAGGCTCTATACTAATTGTTTGACACATATTATGGACAAAAATTTATCCACTATTTATGTTCAGTGCCTGCAGGCGTTGCACTGTGGCTTCTGATCCTGTCAGATCTTGGAAGCTAAGAAAGGTTGGCCTGGTTAGTACCTGGATGGGAGACTACCAGGGAACACCCTGATACTGTAGGTGTGGGAGAAGGACCTGGCAACCCACTCCAAAAATCAATCCACCATTGAAAACCCTATGAATAACAGAAAAGCACTGATGATAGTGTTTCACCTGTTATACACAGGGTAGCTATGAGTTGGACACCAACTCGAAGTCACCTAACAACAACAATTTATGTTCAAGGCTTCGATCAGTGTCAGGAAAATAGAAGGATGTAAGGACAGTTGAAAATTTTAAATATACTCAAACCTAGTTATCTTTGTCCAATAAAGTCTCAACATCTTATGTTTAATTTTTGCATGTGTGTAATACAGGGAGGGGTGTTGAACCCAGGGCCTCATGCATCAAGTGCTCTATCACTGAACTGCACCTTTAATGTCCCTTTTTTATTATTTTATCTTGAGATAGGGTCTTGCTAAATTACTCAGACTGTCTCTGGCCTTGAACCTATGATCATCCTGCCTCTGATTCCCCAGTCACTGGGGCTACAGGTGTGCACCACCGTGCCTGGTATGAGTTTAATTTTTTAAGCACATCTTAGTATATGCTATCTACTCATATTCCCCTCAAGAGTTTTATCAGTTTTTCACACTTCTTTCAGCAGACATCTGAACCCCTGTTTTATTTATTTATTCAGAGGATTTATTACAAAAACTATGTTCATTTTTTCACATGCCCTCTAATTGCCCATACATCTTTACTTATCATTCTTTCTTGCCTCACTTCATACATAAAGAGATCCATTTAGGTATCTATCTTTATATTTAATAAATGTCTGCTATTTCATCTTATTTCTTGTCCTGTAATTTTTATGTGTTCTTTCCTGAATCCTCCATGTCCAATAGCTCCTTATCTACTTTCCCCTTCAAATTCTGGTCTGCATTGCATAAAGATTCAGTCATCCCACATCTCATTTTATTGAATTTATGCATGGGGTCCAAAGTGATGTTATGATATATATGTACAATATAAAATGATTAAATGGAATTAATTAATATATTCATTGCATCAACTATTTATCTTTTGTGATAGAACATTTGGATATTTATTCTCTTAGCAATTTAGATATATAACATTATTATTAACTATGTTGTTGTTAAGTGCCGTCAAGTTGGTATCCAACTCATAGTGACCCTACATACAACAGGAAAAACACTATTGTCAATGCTTCTCTGCTTTTCATAGGGTTTTCAGTGGCAGATTGATTTTTAGGAGTGGGTTGCCGTCCGTCTCCCAAGCCTACAGCAGCTGGTGTTCCCAGGTGGTCTCCCATCCAAGTACTAACCAGGCCCGACCCTGCTTAGTTTTGGAGATTTGATGGGATCAGATGCCACAGGGCTACGGCTGCAGGTGATTATTACCTATAGTCACCATGATATACAAAAGATCCCAGAGAAAAATTTTATGATTTCCCCTCTCTTAATCTACTAATCTATCTCTTTTCTTTTCTTCTCTCACCAATTGTGAAAGCAAAATTATGAGTACATATTTCTTAAATTTCATCTCCTAGCATTTTCCCTGATCCCTATCTAATTTCCGTAAAGTTCCTATTGACAAAATCCATTTCTCCCATTCTTAGATGAATTGTCCAAAGTACGTATAAACTAGAAGTTAAGGGCTGATAATACGTTTTTATAAATGTCAACTTTTTCTTTAATATTTTCAATAGATGGTGAGGATCAGGCTAGCAACTCAGCATGTTTCACAGATGATAAATAAAAAATTAGACTAGGCACACAGCTAATTCTTTTCATTCACTGCTATTCCAATCTCTAACAAAAAATGTCAGCGCTTACAATGATCCAAGACAATAATGAACACAAAACCATCTACTGAAGAAAACAAGCCTTTATTATTGTAACAATAGGTATAATACAGTGAGGTACACACTAATGGAGCATTCATCTGGTGCCATGGAGGCAGAGAGTATGTAACACAATTCAGTCTAGACAAGTATGGAGAAAATAACAGGGAAATAAGAAAATAAAAAGTCAGTTTTAGAGGATGCTTGGGAATAAGGCAACTGAAATGTTAAGAGGAAAATGTGAGAATGAGAACCTTCCTTCTCTAGCATTACCATGACCATATACCCTGTTCATAATTCTTTATACTCTCTCCATTACTTTTAAGCAAATTATAAATTCCCAAAAACTAACATAGATCACTTCCAATGTAGATTAAACTTGCCTTTCAAGATATTCTAATATCTCTACAAAATGAATTATTCACCATTTTCTAGACTAGAAGTGGACTTTTTGAAAATTCTGAATTTTTTTCTGACTTTTGTGCCATGTAAAAGACTTTGTCAAATATTTACACATTTCAAATGCATAGTTCCCAATTGTTGTCCCTTTAGTACTCCTTTTGGAAGAAAGACTTTACTCATTGCTCCTATAATAGTATAATTTTATTTATAATTAAGGATATGTCACACATTACCTAGTTTTATGAACATCTATTACATGAATTTTCCACCTATTACACTATAAACACCTGATGTTGAAGAAACTCATCTGAATTATCTTGTGTCCCTCACAACCTAAAGAAACATCTTTAAAACATTAATTTTCCAATAATTTATAGGTCAATATACAGCTTGATCAAAAAATTTTTCTAAGAAATATAGTTATTGTCATTTTGTTTTAGTTATAAAAGTAATGCAAAATTTTAGCCCTAGTGTTCCATGATTTTATAAAATTCTTGGTTACCTCATTTTTAGTCTAGCATTACTTTATCATGAAAATAAATTGGAAAGGCCAGTTTTGGTAGCCAAGAATTTGGAATAAATCTTCCATAATTGCCTCATGCAATTTTTGCAACAAAAGCTGAAATGTGCCAAAGCGGAAAATAATGTGTATTGCATCAGAAAGTCAAAATCACATATTACTTATGGTAAACACTGCCCTCTCTTTAATGTACTCCAAGCAGTTGAAACAGAACTAAAGATAAGATGTTCAAGGAAGACAGGAAAAGAATTGATGCTTTTGAATTAGGGTGCTGGCGATGTCTATTGACTATACCATGGACTTCCAAAAGAACCAACAGATCTGTCCTAGAAGAAGTGCAATCAGAGTGCTCCTTAGAAGCAAGAATGGCTAGAGTGCATCTTACATATTTAGCTCAGTTGGTAGAGCGCCGCTCTGTAGTCTCTGAGTTCCCAAGTTTGATTCCCAGCACCGCAAAATGGGAGAAGGATGTGGCAACTCACTCCCAAGGCAATCCCAAAACAATCAGCCATTGAAAACCCTATGAGGGTTGCTATGAGCCGGACTCGACTCGATGGCACCTAACAATAACAATAACAATAGTCAGGAGAGACCATTCCCTGGAGAAAGACATCATGCTTGGGAGAGTGACAGGGCAGTGAAAAAAAGGAAAACCCTCCACCAGATGGACTGACACAGTGTCTGCAACAATGGGCTTAAACATAAATAAGATCGTATGCCTGGCACAGAACTGGGAAGTGTTTCCATCTGCTGTACATAGGGTCACTGAGTCGGACTTGACTCAATGGCACCTAACAACAATAAGAAATTTTATTTGAGCCTACAGCCAAGGCACTGTGGCATCTGATCCCATCAGATCTTGGAAGCTAAGCAGGGTCGGGCCAGGTTAGTACTTGGATGGGAGACTGCCTGGATACACCAGATACTGTAATCTTGGGAGAAGGACCTGGCAACCCACTCCCAAAAATCAATCCTCCATTGAATAACAAAGATGCACTGAGAATAGTGACTTGCCTGTTTTACATAGGTCGCTATGAGTTGGACACTGACTCCACGGCACCTAACAACAACAATAACAACCATATACATTAATGTTTAAATAATCTATTAAATGTATAAAAGATTGCATTTATTCTTAGTTTTGCCATTAACCTTTAATAAACTCTTCATGAAACCTAAGAACTTCCAAATAATACCAATGGGTTTTTATACTTTGCTTTAAAATTTTTATAGTAGCATCGAAACACATCTCATTGATTTTTTTTCCCCTTAAATGCTGATTCTTCATCTAAGCACCCACCACAGGCCTGGCAATGAGACTCCCTTGAAATACAGCATATCTAAAAGACAATAGGGGAGTTAATAAAATCTTCAAGTTAGAAATGTCACAACAGGCATGTGTTTCCATTCATAAAGTATGTCTTGAACACAAACTATCCTTTGTCATCTGGCTCTACCCCATTTTGAAATTATTCTCTGCTATTAATTAGAAGTGACTACAATCTGATTAATCTCAAACATGTGTCATATATAAACAATGTAGAGAACTGTATTCAATTTTCTACTTAGAGTATGCATAACGTTCATAGAAAGAAGTTAAATGTATTCTTTAAAGCAACCTGAAATCCAGTATTATCACACTAACTGAAGATATTGTCAATACAACATACTCAAATGTAGTTGAAATATTCAATTCACAGAAAAACCGGATTACATACAACTTCTGAGACTGAAAAGTTTTAAATTAAGTGAGATTCTCTCTCTTGTTCTTTCACTTCTAAAGCTCTCATTTCTGGGATCTATTCCTTTACTCCGAGAATTCAGCTGATTCTGATCCTTGTTTTGTTTTTGATTTAAGTATTTTTGTAAAAAGCTTCCCAGTGCTGCAAATTCACAGCAGACAAATACACATCATCTTAGCTCAGAGAAAGGAAATTTTCAATTAACAAGGAGAAAATGTCTCTTTTGCTTAATTCAAATTATCATGATTATTACGGGATATGTACTATTTTCAAAGCGCTAATTAAATTTTCCCAAATACACTAAGCCTTTAATGATATCATAAAAGCAAAATTATATGATAAAGTAGTTGTGATTTAAGAAACAATGATCCCATTTAGGTATTCTTCTGTTCAACTTTCTAACAAAAATTGTTTTTCTTTTTTATTACATGGCCTGCAGTAATAAATGAAATATGATCCTAATTAATTTTTCCTACAGCTGTATATAAATCAATAGATGCAACATCCCAACAGAAACACACATTGCATGGTCCTGCAGGTTCCTAATGAATGCAAATAGAATGACCTTTTTCTGACAACTATGAATACTGTTTCACAATTTTACCATTAAAATTGCTGTGATCAGCAATTCATATAGTAAACATGAATACTACAATCGTTGTAAGTAACTATCCGTTATAGGATAAGGAGAATGGGGAAAACTGTGCTTAAGTTACACAACTTTTAAGTTCCAAGCCTGATTTTTATTTTTCATCTTGACAGGGAAATTCTGCTTTAAGCGTAAGCCATCTCAGTTCTACTTATTTTTTCTCTAGTCAAGAAGGAAGTGGCTTAAAATAATTCAGTGCCTACAACTTTTAATTAAGCAATTTAATTTAGATTTTTAATAAATAAAATAAAATAAATTTACAATTTTGTCAATATCCAAATGCAACATTGAAAATACTAGGAGATGATGGTAATATTACATCAGAAATACCTGGCATAAAAATATGTATGAAAAATCCTACTGTTAAGAAACTGTGTTGTTGTTGTTGTTAGGTTGCCGTCGAGTCGGTATCCGACTCATAGCGACTCTCTGTACAACAGGGGAAACACTATTGTCAGTGCTTCTCTCCTGTTCATAGGGTTTTCAATGGCAGATTGCTTTTTGGGAGGGGTTTGCCAGGTCCTTCTCCCAAGCCTACAGCTTCTGGTGTTCCCAGGCGGTCTCCCATCCAGGTACTAACCAGGCCCGACCCTGCTTAGCTTCTGAGATCTGACGGGATCAGATGCCACAGGGCTACAGCTGCAGGCTTTGTTAAGAAACTATGCTATTTATATAATGAGCATGTGGGTACATTTGTTGCTGTTGTCAGGTGCCATTGAATCATAGTGACCCTCACAGGGTTTTCAATGCTGATTGTTTTGGGATTGCCTTGAGAGTGGATTGCTATGTCCTTCTCTCATTTTTGTGATGCTGGGAATCAAACCTGGGACCTCAGAGACTGCAGAGCAGCCCTCTACCAACTGAGCTAAATCCCATGTGGGTACATTTAGAAACCATTAAAACAGATAATAATGTAAGAATGACAACTATGGAAACCTGAGAAAAAGTAGACAGTAATTAAATCACATTATTGTCTACTTTGAATGATGAATCTCTTATTCCAAAATATAATAAAAGTATATGTACTTATACTAAATCATAGTTTCTCACAATACTTCATTATTATCATGAAGATTTCTCATTAAGTAGAAGTTAAGCTCCAATATTATAAGAAGGGCAGCCCAAAAAGTAAAACCTAATTGTGCTGTTCATAGATCTATACCCTGAAAACTCCCATTGGAGTTCACTAAAGCCAAGACTATAGTGAGTCAGTAGAATTAAATCACTCTCATTAGAAGTAATACTCAACGAACCCAAATAAGTTTCAAAAGGCAGACACAGCAAGAGTATTTCATTCCCATAGGATTCTAAGGAGTGTTTCTTTCATCATCTCTTCTGTAATCATTTTTATACGTCTGCAAAAGACTGAAGACCTCAATCACACAATTATTTGAAACTTTAAATATGTATGCATTACATGAGTTTATGTAGAATATGCGTATAGAGATATACTAACTTACTTGGCAAAGTGATTATACTACTATTTTAGTATAAAATCAACTTTCTGTATTTTCAAATGTGAGAGTTATTTTAAACCCATTCAAACAACTTCTTGCAACAATTAAGGAAGCCTTCTTATGACTTGATAATGCCATGCATAGATGGTAAATGTTGACTATGTTAAGTACTTTCCACTTGGTGACATCTCCTGAAGATGTCTATACTCACACCTGTGATGCCGTCCTGTTCAAGATGAATCCCTGCTATGTCTCATTCAATATTGATCTTTAAGCATTTCTCCCAATCCTCTTCCCAGTGTGGTCACTGAACAGTATCAGAGTTCAATAGGAAGATCAGCTGCTCATCCACTTTTTACTAAAGCAATTTGTATTATGGATTTATTTTAGCAGTCTACAGTGGCAGTTGCTGTTTTTACTATTTAAATGCTTTGATTATCTGACCTTGCTTACTTTATCTTCTAAGTGCTATTCATGGGGTTTAAAATTGATCAATAAGTGGGGATTCCTCTACAGGATTACGTTGAAATCAATCTCAATTTAGACTTTTTGTATTTTGTGTTTATTACTTGATCTATCTTAATTGTACTTCTTACTTTGATAAGTTTAAACTTGATTATGTGAGGGTCTTCCTTTTAAAGAGTGACACAAATTATAAAAATTACCTGTATTCTTTATACATAATTTTATTAAGTATTTTAATGTGAAAGAAATAACTCCTACATATTTTTGGCATTATCCAAAAGACCTGTTCCATTAGAATAGAAAATACACATATTTGTAACTGAAAAATCATGAAACACATTAATGTATTATATTAATGCTCATAATTGTGGAACTTCAATAGGAACTGTCTTTACATGGAGATTACACATAAAAGTGCTTTTTATAGAATAAATTCTAAGGCAAAAAATCATAGCAAATCCTCAATAGTTGTATCTCTGAAAATCAATAAGAAATAAATGATAAATTTGTTGAATATCATGAAAAATTTAATATTTGATGAGAAAATGCCTTCACACTTTTACTAATAATAGATATTTATTCAATTTTCCATTGAATGATGTAATTGTATTTCATCTCTTCTGTTTGTGTAGTGACATGGAGTTTTTGAATTTTATCTTTGGCTGAATTTATTCTAACATTAGGTTTTTCAAAGTAAGAATACAAAGGTGTAAAAAAAAGGAATTCATGCAATCTCTTTAAAACAATCCCATTTTTTCAAAACCAGTGTAATCTGTAAATCTCTATCACCAGCTCTTATATAAAATTACAATGAACTATTTTTCACAGATAGACACTCAATATAAAATCTGCAATTTTCTCCAATGATCAAAAATTCACAGTCAAACTGTTGAGGTAAATAAATATAATTATACACAAAATAATTGCCATATACTCATCTGTGCAAATGTAGCTTATTTACTTAGATAAACAAAAAGTTTTACAGGACTAAAAATATCATGTATGTCCAGTAAGTATGTATTTTCATTTTTATTCTTTGAAATATTTGCCAAAATGATTTGATATTTAATAGTTTTCATTTTAAACTAGATTATAGACTATTATTACAGTAAATTTCCTTCTGCTGGTTTATATTACATAAGATTTAAAGCATAAAATGTAAAAACAAAGCTATCACAAAATAATTCATTTTGATAGTTACATGCATGAATTTAAGGTAGAAAAATTAACACCCTTATACATGAAAAGAGTGAGAAAAATATGAAAACATTTAGTTACCAAATAACTGCCATAATGATATTTCCAAAAACTATTTTAACCAGGTAGTTTCTTTCTACTGTTTGTGGTAGAGTAGTACTTGAGAGAGATCATTTTCCAGAAAGTTATGCATCTCTGCAGAACACAACCCTGGCAAAACATGTTCATACTTTTTTCCTCAAGTGGGTAAATGTTAAGGGAGAGGAATCCAAGTTTCATGATGCAGCAACACAAAGCTGAGAAGTGAAAATTATGTTGCAGCGGAGTCTTGAAAATATGACTGTAAAAGTTAATCAATAAAATGTCTATTCCTGTCTATTCACCAGAGGCCCCAGCTGCATAGCTTCAGTCAATCGATACTACAAATTATTACGATTTCCAGGTTCCCACTGGACATTCAGAACAAATCTTTCAAGTGTAACAGGCTTATACTGAGTGGATGGTGAGTGTTCTCTACATTTAGTTCAAAAAGAGAAGGAGAGAAATAAAATCTAAACCCCAAATATTCCTCAAAAACTTAACTTCATGGAAATAAAAACTTAAGGATCACATTTTGATATTTTTTAAAGTTTTCTGTTAGATCATCAAAATTTTTCATGCTTTTAAAAATAATTTTATATGTAGCTATGACATTGCAACATAGTAGTACATTTTGGTGGTTTGGGGACTGACTAGTCCTCTATGACTATTCCAAAGTTAATGCATGAAGAAAATAATTTTGAGATAATTTTGTCAAAAAAAGACCTTCTTAAGTACATTATCAATATTAAAAAGATAAGCACGCAATCCTGACAAATAGTTCAATTTGCAGCAGATCCTTTAAAATACAAATTCTAGTTTTTTGTTTTAAGACTAATTCCAACACATTTTAAAATATCATGATTCAGGTTCTATTCTTTCTTTTAAAAAATGAATAATTTATAAAAAATAAATAATTTATAACTTCAGAAGTGAATTTCTCTTATTTGAAAGAAGTTTTAAGAACTCTGTTTTAGTGAGCTGTGCTCAGTTCTGCAGCACAATCACAATGTGACTGTTAACTCTAGAAACTACTGAAGTTTTTGATTATAACTTTATGCTCTATACATTTCACCCTGAACCACTTAGTAAACACAGATTTTTCAAAATAAGTGATGATTGGTTAAGTGAACTAAATACAGTGCATAAATGCCCTATGACACCTGGCTTATCTTTCTTCTGAATGGTGTACAGCATAGTTTCTGGTACTGCCCAAAGACAAGATCAATGGTTAGTTTCATCAATTAATGCCATCTGTGGATGGAGTGGGGAGAAACAAACAAATAAACTTAATTTTTTGTTTACTAGCCCCCAAAGGCTTTTATTTTGTTTTATATTTAAACAGCAGTATATGTTTTCCATATCTAGACACATTTGTCTAGATGTGGATGTATCCTGGGACAAAGTAGTGTTAGACTATTTTTTAAAGGAAAGAAGAACTTTGTGTGATAGTGCATCCTTGTAATCCTAGCACTCAGGAGGCTGAGGCAGGAGTATTGTGAATTTGAGGCCAACCTGGGCTATATTTATAGTGAAAGACTGTTATAATAATAATAATAATAATAATAATAATAATAATAGTAATAAATAAAGGTGAACTCATTATTCTTAAGTAACCATCTTTTTTCAGCAGGATAATTTTCAGTCTCTGATATTTAACCTTTTCTTATAACACAATCTACTATTTATAATTAATGATTTTTAAGATATTTAACTTTTAAAATGATGCAAATAGACTTTAAAATAGTTTTGATTATAACTGCTTTTAATTCTTATGTGATATGTGTATACTTCACAAGAACTTTTACACTAAAAAATAATCCTCTACTTAATTTCACAATCTCACTGTTTTGAAAAATAAAATAGATAAATGCAGATCAGGCATGTAAAACTTAAGTTTGGTCATGCATTGTATTTCAGCTGGATGAATCATGGTCTGATTTATTTAGATATAAAATCCAAGATTGGGAGCAGATCATCACATGCCAATTTTTCAGTCAAAATAATCTTTTCTTGAGTGTACTCGAAATGTGCCCTTTAAAATATACCTAAGACAAAAATAGGCATTATTTACATAATACTAAGTTTATATCAAACACTACCATTAGCTTTATACTAACCCTCAGAACTATTGTTAATGTCTTGTTCTTTAAATATATCTTAAGCATGCCATTTCTTTAATATAATTTGTCTAATTTGAAAGATCATAATATTCATAGCAACCGTATATTACGTTAGCCTTTCCCAAAGAAACTTGAGTCCTTGGTAGCAAATAAAACCTTAATTTTTTGCTGAATGTAGCTTTCTGTTGTTCCAATTCAGGTATCTGATATATTAATGGCAAACAATTTATTATAGTGTTAAATTTTTCTTAGAAATGTGAAATGACAATCTAGATTGTAGAATTATTTTTAGTGTCTTATTATATTAACCATTTGGAGTGAAAAACAGAAATAAATTCTCCATAAACAAATTTCACAAAAATAATTTTAACATTATTGGTCTGATTTATAAATTGTAAATTTAAAAAGTTAGGTCAAGATATGCAGTAAGTTATGTGACTTTAGGATTTGGCTTCCAAATATCAGTTAATATCAGATGCACATTTTTCTTTTGGCCTCAGGACTGTATTCAGGATTGTGACAGGAAGAAAAAAAAGTTCATATGTGTGATTTATCTAACTGTGATTACTCAATTTAAACAAAGTTCAGTGGGCAAAGTGTAATATTTGACAATACAGAAAGAGAGAGAAAGAGTTGAGAGAGAGAAGAGTCCATGATGTACTTTCATCATTATTGTTAAATAGCAGACTAAGAAAAATCAAGAATAGGGCAGAGAGGACAGAACCCTTAATTATGAGAGCACTCAAAATTCCTTAATGTGTGCTTGAAAAATAAATGATAAAATTCAAAAATACTCTATTGGGTATAGTCATTACATAAGTATTTGAATGAGTAAAACAGAAATTAATACTTGAAGATGTTTCACTTAGAATAATTTTCATGAGTATTTCAAAATTAGCATAGATTTTTGTTATTTGTCTTCATATTCCTTTATAGGCTTCGATGATCTGACCCAAAAGTCTACTCTAAAGGGCTCTCAATTTAATAGTGTCTTGCTTAAAGCAGCTACTTTAACACAAAAGAAAGGCAACAAGAGCCATATGTAACCTTTGGACTCCAAAAGGAGAAAGAGGAGAAGGTCATTGGCAGATAGGTGCTGTAGAAATACTGTGTATTCTTTCTCTTGCATTCACCTTGAATGTTTTTTGATAGTTTAACAAGAAAGTTAACTGCCACATCATTTCTTAGAATCTGGAATAGTACTGTTACAATTTTCAACATGTGCCATTTCAGTTAAGAAATATTGCAAATTTAAAGTTTTTCTATTTTGGAACTAACAATATATTGCATATACTAGCACATACACTTTTAACATTTTGCAAGACACAGAAAGGTAAATATTTAACAATGAAAGTCAAAAGGATTGACTTGACTTCAGTATGTAAAATAAAACTTTCTGAAATACTGAAAAACAACTCACTTGTAATCATTTTTTTCTTCTTCAGAAGCAATAATCCCTTCTGTCACTGTCTTCAGCTCTGCCTGGGGTTTTCTACTGTTCTGTTCTTGGCGAACTGTTTCTGCTATTTGCTCAGTTAGCTGCTCTTGAGTAGCTTTCAAGCTGGATTCCATTAGATGAAGTTTTTCATCTTGACTGGCAAGTTCTTGGGCTGAAAGATAAAACAAGAACATTGCTTTTTTAAAAACCAAGCTAATGTGTTTTGTTTTCCATTTTTTTTCTGTTTAATTTTAACGCAATGCAACTTTGAGGAAGATTTAAACAGATCCTTCTTATCAAAATACAAACTTATACAGTCACTTCTCAGATTCCTTTACTCGAAGCACAAGTAAACAAAGGTACATATGAAGGAATA
>VMDO01003164.1:30000-82418 GCA_007922755.1 Pedetes capensis
CAAAAGCAAAAATAATGATAATAATGTTCATGGCTTCATACTATTTATTTCACTTGGAGGAAAAGAAAACTATTAACAAATGAACATCAACTAAAGAGATTCAGTGTTCTGTGTATAGTACCACGAATTTTAGACAATAATTATGCTATGAGAAAATCCTCTCTCATTTCTGTCTCACATAAATTATGTAGACTAGAGTCTATGAAGCATTTGGATATCTCTTCAATTATTATTTTTCTTACAAGAATGATACAATCCTAAACTGGGAATTAATTTGAATTGTTCAACAGCACTATAGAACAAATGCTCTTTTTTTTTCCCCCAACATTAGGGAAAGAGCTAACACATACAGTATGTATCCAAGAGACATTAAACACATTTTCTACAAAGATCTCGGTGTGTGGAAACAACTCAATCTTGTTTTTATGGTTTCCCCAAAGATGCTGACTCTTTGCGGAAAGTACTTCAAAGCCTGAAAAGACCCACATTTCCTATTTCGAGCCTCTCATCACATATTCCTAATGTGAAATGCTCTTTTGTCAAGCTAGAACTGATTCACATTCTGGTTAAGCTCACAATCTGGGGTCCACTATTACCTCTCCAAAGCTCTGCTATATTCAGATTCAGCAGTCCCCATCTGGCTGCTGCAGATCTGTTCTGAAGCCACTGATTGCTCTTTCCACATACTTTTCTCCCTGTATCCACTAGATACTTGCTTTCAGTCTCTTGACCACACTGTCAAGGTGCTTCACCTTACCCACTTTGACTTTGATAGCTTCATGTGCCTGCAGGAGTCCAGCCTCTGACTTTCTTAGAAAGTCATATCTTCTGCATACTGCCTGTGAAGACAAAAAGTGTCCCAATAGTGCCTTTTATGGTGTACTTTTTATATTGCATCCTGCTATTTTGAGCTATAGGATACTGGAGATTATACAACCCCTTATTAGCAACTGGGTCAAGTATCCACATCCTTTCTAAGATCAAAACCTTAAAGGGTCTCTCTTTTAAAAATCAGTTGGAGGGAAGAGTCACCCTTAGCCTAAATATAGTGTTAATCAATACATACAGGTTCAAAGGCAAAATAAAATATTTCCCTTAATTCTTATGGAATAATAAAGGAGACTAGTTGGATCAAAATGAACTCTTTCTCTTTAAAATCTAAAGAAGATTTTAATGAATACAAAAAGTGTATTTAATCCCTTTGAGTTAATACCTATATAGCTCTTTCATTTAGCTCTAAAGGAAACTACTTTAATGTGATACACAGGGAAATCCTTCCATCATAAAGATAATTATGATACCCTACTAATGACTGTTCCACTCCACTTGAACTAAATAGCTTTATGAGAATAAATGTTTGTCATTTTTTTCAGTTTTATTATCTTCCTAGTGCACAATGTCTCAGCCTTAAATTTGAGTGAAGAAAGACTTGAAATATAATCAAAGACTAAAATGATAAATGGATGTGATTCTTTAAAGAAAACCTAGCTAAACTTGCTGGTGTGTTTTCATATCCATCAATATGGTATTCCTGGCTTTTTTTTTATTATTGGCTCCCTGCCACACCTTGACTCTCTATCATGCTCCATCATGCTTCTTTTAATCTGAATATTTAGTGTTCTTTCATGTCTTAATTACAGCAAATTGCGGCACAGTTGGCACCATTTCTTGAAATTAATCCCAGAGTACTTTGTTTCTGTCAAGCAGTCAAAGCCTTGGAGAATAATAGTAAATGTTATTGCAGATCTAAATTTAAATGACTGTCTATGTATTTAACTTAAGCCTTTAATTATTCCTGCCGAACTGTTTTTGGTTCAAATGTTAAACATTATTCATTGAGAATGTAAAATTACTTTAGACAGCTTAAACCCTGCAGATATGTTTGGCTATAATTTTAACACAACAATTATTTATATTAACATATTTTCTCAGGTGTTCAAAACTTAGTAAATTGTATTTAATATCTTCTTGTGGATATGTGTTTCTCTGAGTTCCATTCCTTCAGTCATTTTAAATAAAACTATAGATTTAGGCCCATTCAACTCCAAATGGCTTTCCCCTAACAAATTCCTAAACTAAACACCAGGTTCAAAACATCTTTGTATTACTATTGTTAGTAGCATTGAGTGGAAATAAGTCAGAGATAATGCAGTATTTCAAAAGTTCTTACAAATATGAGTTATATCTTTTTATTTCTGTGTTTATCTGGGAAAAGCTTAAAGGTCTTAGAACTCTCAGTGGCCAGTTCTTTCATTCCCCAATTCTGAGCAGGGTCTACAAGTATTCAGATTCCAAAAAAAGAAGGTAGTATTATATAAAATAATATGAGTTGGAAAAGTCCAAAGAGTAGAATTCATTGTTAATGTTTTATGAATATACGTTTAAAATTAGAAATTGGAAAAATCTGGGACATAGAATATAAACTGGTTAAACAGATTTCAAGTAATGGGATTTCATGCTAATTTTAACAGGAAATCACTCTTTATGTTTTAATAAGCAATCAAAATTAACATACGTTTTAAAGTGGGTATACTTAACAGTGAACCATAGAGCCAGAATATATGAATCATAGTCGTCCAAACTGTGAGCCTCCACCAGGAAATGAGCTTCCTGAAGACGGGGACATTGTCTTGTTTATCTATTGGCGTTACCAGCATCTAGTGTAGATTCAATACAGAGCACTTTTGATACAATAAATTCTTATTGAATTTCTTATTGAAATTCTTATTGAATTGAATTGGATTGCTATTGTTAATTTTTCTTGTCAGACCTGTCATTTCTTTTGCTAAGAAAAATGTGTCAATCACTTTGCCTCAGGAGTACAAAGTGAATATGAAGCCAGGCAGGGGGTCTCATGCCTGTAATCCCAGTAATGCAGGAGGTGGAGGATGGAGGATTGCACGTTAGAGGCCAGAAGTAGCCAGTCTCAAGATAAAACATTTAAAAAATGGCTAGAGGGCAGCCCAGTGGTAGACCACTTCCATAGAATGTCCTAGGCCCTGGTTTCAATCCCCAAGTACTGAAAAAGGAAGAAAAAAAAAAACCCTGAATATGGTTACACTTGTGATTTTGGCATATTTATCTTCAAGCTATCTACAGGCGTCATTGATAAAGGACGATATTATTAAACTTTAAATCTCTAATTAAATGAAAGTTGATGTTAATTCTATTAGCAACATTTGCAGTTATACATGGAATTTAGAGACAAAAAGAAAGAGAAAGATGAATTCAAAAAATTAAGGTAAAATAAATATTTCAGAGTAATTCAGAAAAAACATGCCACCTAATGAGTTTCTAATTTCCTTTCCTTATCAATAGCAAAGTGGTTTTTGAATAGATAAATGTATTCTCCTATTTTGTCACAAAAATCTCAAGGGTATAGCTCTTCCTTCTGAGTACAAACTTTTCTGGCAACTGTGAAGCATCTTTCAGGCTGTCTTATCTGCTGTTCTAGTTGAGCAAGCTCCACTTTGTGGTTTTGTTCGGTAGCTATGACATCCGGAAGCAATGACTGGAAGTCTTTTCTAGGTTTTAAATTGCAAGAACACCTTTCTCCCCCACATGTTGTTGTTGTTAGGTGCCGTCGAGTCGGTATCCGACTCATAGCGACCCTCTGTTCAACAGGGGAAACACTATTGTCAGTGCTTCTCTGCTGTTCATAGGGTTTTCAATGGCAGATTGATTTTTGAGAGGGGGTTGCCAGGTCCTTCTCCCAAGCCTACAGCTTCTGGTGTTCCCAGGCGGTCTCCCATCCAGGTACTAACAAGGCCCGACCCTGCTTAGCTTCCGAGATCTGACAGGATCGGATGCCACAGGGCTACCGCTGCAGGCCTCTCCCCCACATATGTGTCAGTTATTAGCAGTTTCAGCTTCTTCTTCCTCTGTGCTCTCTTCACATGCTTACACTTCCATCTATGTTTGCACTGCATTTAAGATCATGGTTAAAATGAGAAGTTAATGTGCATGATAACAGATATACTCTTTTCATTATAGTCTCTAAACATTATTATAGACTCATTTAGAAAAAATAAACAACCGTGTCTCTATAGTGGTATAGCTAATGTAAATGTAGAAACTGAGAAATTGCAAAGTGAAACGAATTATTGCAGCCTGAGATAGTTCCATATATGTTCTTTATAAACCTTATAGGATAAAGAAGCTATCATATTTTTGCAATGAGCCTAAAAACAAGTCTTTTCCACCCTTCTTTTATATAACTAACATATTCTTCTTATCTTAAGAATTATTCTAATATACTTTAATTCTGAGGAAGAAACATGAAGATTGGTCATATGAACCACAAAGACCGCACAAGTTCTTTAAAATAAAACAAACAAACAAACAAACAAAAACAACAACAAAACTCATAGCCAAGCTTATGTAGGGATTCAAAAGTGATACTCTTACTTTGCTGTCAAAAAATATTGTTATTTATACTCAGGTTCTGTGACTATCATCTTCAGCAAGATTAATATTCACTGGAATTTCTGTCCATTTAATGGATTTTTAAAATCATATCCATGAAATAATCAAAGTATCATCAATGCCAAAGTTAACACATTGCCATAGTGAACTGAAGTGCAAGACAGGATTTACAAAAAAGCTTGGATTTCTATCAAAGCTTTACCACTTATAAATTAACTTGTTAATTATATTATTAATATTCTCTGAGCCTTAGTTTTCTCATTGGTAAAATGGGGATATAATATTTATTGCATGGAGATGTAAGATAAAAATAATGCATCTTGTACATACTTACCACAGTGGGCACTTAATTTTAAAAGCTCTTAATATCAGAATTGTTTATGTTTTACCTTAGATATTTATTTAAATTTAATAAATTATGAAAATTGTTATAAAGCCATTATGTTTAAAATGATGTTTTAAAATATCATTGTTTTTCCAAAAGATACATTTCTCCTTATTCTCTTATGCTTATTTCCTTGGAAAAAATTCCTTTGCAATCATGTGTTTGTGCTCCTGTCTTAACCTGTTCTGGGTGCTATAACAAATTGTCATAAACTGAGGTGGTTTATGGAAAATAAAAAATTATTTCTCACTTTTCTGGAGGCTGGAAAGCCCAAGATCAAGATGCCAGAAAATTGAGAGTCTTTTATAAAGATGACTCTTTCATAAAGACCAATTCTATTCATGAGAGCTCCACTCTCATGTCCTAATCATGTGCCAAAGATATAATCTTCTAATACCATCACCTTGGGTTTAGGATTTCACCATATGAATTTTAAAAAAGAAACAAGCATTTAGTCAATTGTGCTCTCTAATTTTTTATAATGATAAAATAAGTCCAATTAGGGAAGTCTGTAGAATTTTTTTTAGCAATCTGCTTTGTGTGATTATCAGGAAACAAATCCTAACTCAATTTTTAAAATGACTTTTTACAGAATAGAGGTGTCATCATTATGGTGTACTTATTTTCAAGTGGTATATTCTGACATTTCTCTTTAGCACTCTAGTATTTGGGAAGTTTATACTGGTAAGGAGATGTTAACCCCACACAGATCTAATCTAGAGGTCAGATGTTAAGGAATAGTTATGGCTCAATAAAACTGTCAGATTCGAAGTTAGTTGTCAAGTCAGATGTAGCAACTTGAAAACTACTGTATTATCTAGAGGGAGAAGGAGAGAGAGTAGGGGAAAGAAAGGGATAGAGGGGGAGAGGTAGAGATTGATTTTATATGTGATACACTTGCTATGGAGTTGTGGAAGGAAGAGAATTTGGGATTACTGAGAATGATATTAAAACACACAAGAGGCAGAATATCCACAAAGGAAGTAGATGAGTAGATGCCAACATCTAGCTATTCCATTTTTTCTTCGATTTTTTTGTTTGTTATTATTTTTTTGGCAGTGCTGGGTTTTGAAGCCAGGGGCTCACATGTACTAGGCAAGTGCCATACCACTGAGCTATACCCTAGCCCTAGGTTTTCCTTCTTAACCATGACCAATAGGTTACCTTTGAGTGATCTTCCTATTTTACACTGTCTACATACAGCTTGAGATAAATATGTCTGCCTCAAAACCTTCAAAACCTCAGGGGACAGGTTATTTTTTCACAGATTGGCTTTTGTACTTTATCATTAGTTTCTATTAAAGTTGTTTGTGCATCTGGCATATATAACTAGCAGCTCTAGTCAGATCTATATGTAAGACCCAGTTTACATAAGTGTTTATGAGCCTATTAGTGATAAGAGAGAATGAGATGGGATCTGAAATAAATTTTAACCATGTTAAATACACTCACATACTGTGAGATGACTTTCCATTATAAACACCCAAGAGAATAAAGACTTAAAACCATCAGATTGAGCTGGGAGAGTAAATGAATTTCTGCTTTCTATCTTTCTCAGAAGGCAACACAGTTGTCTGTGGGCACTCAGCTGGTGTTAATATTGGAGAGTAACCCAATAAGTAATGGAACTTATCCTTGCTCCCTTAGAATATATGTGTTTGAGGAAGTTTTATCTAAACTAGAAATACTGCCTTAAAATAATGTGTTTTCTTGCAGATATATGTTAGGCACTATTGTAAATGTAACTTTATTGTTAATTTATTTTAATTAAAAAATTGTTAGAGTTCTGCTGGAATAAATTCTGCAGATACTGTGTTGAGAGAGTAATGATCAATTCAATTATCCTTCAGAAAATGAGCCAAAAATAGTTAAAGAGGGTACAAGTCACTCCAAATTCACTAGGAACTTCAGTTGCTAATAGCTGCCTCTATCATAAATACAAAAAACTGATTTCATCAGCCATCAGTGAGAATCACCATGAATGATAACAATGGTGTCACTCAATTGTGTTAGATACTAAGGGAAAGAAAGTGTTTTGGGACGCACTAATAGGAAGCTGTATTTGGATCATAACACTCTCCCATTTCAAACACTGAGGCAGCCTCATGTTGTGAAACAGATACATGGATTTCAGACCCTGCTTATTTCAAAACTTTTATTTTCTCCATTATGCACTGAGGGGGAAGTGCTGGTTTTCCTTTAGTTATGTAAATGTCTGAAACTGCTTCCTTCCTACACCAGGTTCATGTTGTCTCCTGACCTCAAATCCTCCATCCCCACTTGCTTCCACCACATACAATCTTTCTATTTCCCTCGTTTTCAATATCATTTTAAAGCATAATTTCTCAGAAACCCTCCTGACCCCATCTACTAGACGAGGTAATATTCCTTTGACATACAGATTTATGGAATCTTTTTTATATTTATAATAATTATAAATAATCACACATTTGTCTTATTATTTGTCTAATTTCAATTTCTCATGTCAGATTTTAAGTTTTCTGCACGCTTGTTCAATTCTACCCCTATTCCCTGTTTTATTCCCTGCCCCTAGTTTTGTGCCTTGCAAAAGTTAGCAATCAATTGCCTGGTTTATGGTAGCCAAACAAAAGAATAAATGAATAGACAAATTCCCACTGAAAGAACTAAAGTGGGTTGTTGTTGTTGTTGTTGTTAGGTGCCGTCGAGTCGGTATCCGACTCATAGTGACCCTCATAGGGTTTTCAATGGCTGAGTGCTTTGGGATTGCCTTGGGAGTGGATTACCAGGCCCTTCTCCCATTTTTGCGGTGGTGGGAATTGAACTCGGGGCCTCAGAGACTGCAGCGCAGCGCTCTACCAACTGAGCTAAATCCCAGCCCTAAAGTGAGTAGTGTTGACTAATATTCCTATGTAATATTAGCATCTGTATTATGATGTTCAGATGAAAGTTGAAAGTTATTATATTCTTTTCTTTTGGAGAATTTCCTTTAACCTTTCTTCACTAAGAGGTCATCTGGTGACAAGTTCTCTTAAAGCTCTTTCTTCTGAGAGTATGTTAATTCCTGAAGAATATTATTGCTGGATACAAAAGTAAGATGGTTATTTTCTTTCAGCACTTGAAAAATGGTACACACTTCCTTCTGACGTCATAGTTTTAGAAGATAAGTCTGCTGTCTATCAAACTGTTTTACCTTGTAGGATATGTCATTCCACCTTAGGTTCATTCAAAATTGTTCTTTGGTTTTAGTTTTCAAAAGATTTATTATGCTATATCTTACTGTGGGTTTCTCTAGGTTTATGCTGTTTTGATTTTGTTCAGTATCCTCACTCTGGAAGTTCATGCATTTAACCAAATTAGTGAAGCTTTCAGCCATTATTTTATTGCATAACTTTTCTCCCTGGACTCATATCTTCTCCTCCTAGGATATGATACCATGATTATTAGATCATTTGATTTGGTTCCACAGATTTCTGAGGCTCTCTTAACTTTCTCCTTTATTATTCAGATTTGGTCATTTCTGTTGCTTTTGCTCAATGTTCATGATTTCTTTCTCTGTTATCTTCATTCTACCATTGACCCAGTACAGTGAGACTTTATTACATATTTTTCACTTTTCACTTGTATTGTTTATTTTTTGATATAATTTTCTAAATGTTTTAATTTTTCACTTATTATTAGATTTCATAATTGTACATTGAAGTGCATTTCATTTTTGTCAAATGATTCCAACATCTGAGTCTTATATGTGTTGGAATCTATTACTTGTATCTTCCCATTCAAATATGATTATCTTGCTTCCGAAAGTGATGTGTAATTTTTGATTGAATTCTGGATCTCTGGGATGTGTTGTAGGAGACTGAATCCTATATAATCTTATTTTTTATAGCATGTAAACACCTTGCTTAGCAATCCCACATGTATGGGTGGAGGAGGATGTTCAGCTTCCCATCACACCCTGACATTATTCCTGAGAAAGGAAAGCACAGAGCTATGCCTCCACATTTCTATTGGTTGGGGACATAAGTTCCTTTCTATGCTGATCCCCACTAGTTCTATTTCATGAAGGAAAATGGTGCCGATTAGCACGGCCTCACACAAACTCATTTTGCCCCATTCCTGGCAGTTGAAATAGAGGACATTATGGCTGGAAACTCACTGTCCCCATGGGCCTCACACACAGAGAGATAGAGCTGCACTGTTCTGCTGGATTTCTGCCTTGTGTAGTAAAAGTTCATCTCCTTTCTCAAACCCACTAAGAATATTCTTGTGGAATAATCAAAACACTGCTGGTAGTTGCCAAGTGAGGAGTAAAAATCTGATACCATACTTGGCCCACTGGCGCAAAGTGTAGGGAGACAACAATGTTTTCTACTGACATTGGCTGGAGTAGGACTAACTTTGTTGAAAATGTTTACAATTCTACTTGGCCACTCTTTTTCCGGTTCTTTTGCAGAGAAACTAGACTCTTTTGTGGTCCTTTGTGTTTTTTTGGTGGTTGTAGGTTGAATACTTCTCCAGTGTCCCATCAAGGATTATGGGAGGCAAAAAGAAAACCCAGGAAATTCACCATCTTTTCATTCCTCAAGCCACACAATCTCTAGCCAATCCATCACTTTCTTTTGATTTTTCAGTCTTCATATGTTTATTTTATTTTGCTCAAGTTTTTAAATTGTAAGAAAGAGAACTAGGAAAGAAAGTGATTATTTTATTTCATCTCAAACCAAAATTCCCTGAATGTTTTTATTTTAGTATATTCCTTACTTTTACATTGTTGTATTTTCCTATTTGGTGAAGTTATAGGACTTATTATCATGGAAAATCTTATTATGACCCAGCCCCTGATTCCCACTCAAGAATGAGGTGTAGACAAAGAAAATGATTTCTATGAAACAGAAAAAAAGATTCCCAAATCTTGTTTACTTTTTTACTTGCTACTGTAATATGCATAGTATAATGTACTATAGTAATTATATATATTTTATTCAACATATATGCATACTTTACATATTATATGCTAAGCACTGTTATTTCAAAGCCTTAAAGGAAAATAAATTAAACCACACAAACATAGGGGCTGAGATGTGGCGTAGTGGTAGAATACATTTTTAACAAGCAAGAGGCTCTGGATTTGATCACCAGCACTGACAAAAATTACAATAAAATTACTTAAAACAAAGAAAAAACAATAAAAGTAAACAAAATGATATAATTAACCAATGAAACCACACACAAAAAGAATGTCATGCTAATAAGTAGGAAAAATTGCTTACTAAGTAGTTAAATTTCCAAGTTGCTCAACTCTTGGGTAATGTATATAAGAAGAGTATGCACCAGTCTTATATTTTCCAAGCTATTTCTATTGTAATAAGTAATACATTCTGTGTCAGATAAGGCAGTGCTGAAGACAAAGTTGCCATCTTCTCAACCATCATGCTGGGTTGTTGTTGTTGTTGTTAGGTGCCTTCGAGTCGGTATCCGACTCATAGTGACCCTCATAGGGTTTTCAATGGCCTACTGTTTCGGGATTGCCTTGGGAGTGGATTGCCAGGTCCTTCTCCCATTTTTGTGGTGCTGGGAATCGAACTCTGGGCCTCAGAGATTGTAGTGCAGCGCTCTACCAACTGAGCTAAATCCCAGCCCATCATACTGGGTAGCATGATAAAATCTTATACATTTCTCAGCTTGCCAGCTTTAGAAAATTGCAACTTCTGCACCTTCTGTAGCAATTTTCCCCCCCTATCCACAAGCTTGGACATTGAACAAGGGAGACTGGAGAAGAATTGATGCTTTTGAACTATGGTGCTAGATACAATTGTTGAATATACCATGGACTGCCAAAATAACCAACTGATCTGTCCTAGAAGAAGTACAACCAGAGTGCTCCTTGGAAGCAAGGATGGCTAGACTGCGTCTTGCTTATTTTGGACATGTAGTCAGGAAGGACCAATCCCTGGAGAAGGACAACATGTTTGGGAGAGTGGCAGGTCAGCAAAAAAAAAAAAAAAGTAAACCCTTATCCAGATGGATTGACACAGTGTCTGCAACAATGGGCTTAAACATAAATAAGATTTTGTGCTGGGCACAGAATCAGGGAGTGTTTCATTCCACTGTACATAGGGTCACTATGAGTTGGACCTGACTCGATAACACCTAACAGTAACAACATCAAATATCAAATGCAATCCACTTTTCCATCTTCCTAGGAAAGGATATTATTCACTATTTTTGCCTCTCTTTCTTTTCTCTCTCTCTCTCTCCTCTCTCTCTCTCTCTCTCTCTCTCTCTCTCTCTCTCTCTCTCTCTCTCATCTGTTTCCCATCTCTCCATGCATCCATCTTCATGAATACATATAATTCTCACAATAAGGAAATGTCTTTAATAATGTGAGTGAGTTAACCCATACAACCAAAATTTTCACTGTGGACATGAAAGAGAGGCTGAGACTCTAAACCCAAATGTCATACCAGGTAGGTCAACAGCTCCACCTCTTTCCCAGTGTGGATTAATTTTCCTGGCACGCTCTTTCTGAGGGGCATTGGAATTGCTGGACTAGTAAGTTAAACAGGCTATGGTTGAGCTGCTCCAAGGAAGTGGGAACTTACTATGCATTATCATTTGAATAGAGTTTGAGTTAGTTCCCCATGGGTTCAGGTGCTGGGAGCTTGGTCATCAGTGTAGCAATGTTTAGAGGCAGTGAGGCCTTTAGAAAGTGGTGCCTAATGGCAGGTTATTAGGTCACTGAAGTCACTGCTCTCTAAAGAAATTGGTGTAGCACTCATGGGACACTGATGAGTTCTTATTGGAGGGTGGTTATAAAAGGTGAAGCTCTGTCTGGCTCTTTGGCTTATGGTATGATCTTTCCTCCTTGCATATGCTTCCATCATAAGGCTATCCAGTAAGATGTAATGCAGATGTGAGGGGCTTCTAACCAGAGCAGCATCATGCTGTTTGGACTTTCAGACTCCTGAACTGTAAGCTGACTTATTCTCATTCCTTCAAAAAGTATCTTGGGGATTTTGTTGTAGCAATGGGAAATGGACTAATACACCATACATCCATAAATTACACCTTCAAAAAAAGTTATGTATTAGCACTACATATATGTGGGTGTATCCATATACTTTTACATGCATTTATGTGTATATATATATATATACACACACATATACATATATATAATCTTTTAAATATCTCTATCTTCCTATCCCTACATATTCAATGCATAAATGCATATGTACAATCACAGTCTTTACACTTTGTATATATTATAAATATAGAATGTGCCAGTAGCTATCATTGTAAATGAGCAATGTTCATAAGCAGCTTTGTGTTTCATTTAGTGAGAGATAAAGGATTTGTATTCCTGTGAGCACAAATTATCAAACCTTTTGGTACTTTGTGGGTTTTTTTTTTAAATGAAAGTAAACGTAAAAATCTATTTAACATATTAACTCATGAGGAAAAAAATGATTCTTAAATTGCCTAAAGAAAATAAATTCATGCTATGAATCAGTAACATGAAGTATTCTTTCTTTACTACTTAATAGTTAAATGACTTTAGGTAATTTAGAAAATCTCCCTGAGTGTCAAACTTCTCATATGGAAGCTTTTTTATTGTTTGTTAGTTTGTTTTTTGTGGGTAAGTGGCAGAATAAATTATCCCTGCAGTCCTTTCTAGTTCTAAAATTGTTTAAAACCTAACTTTAAAACTTTTACATTAATTCTTTATAGGTACCAAAAATGAAATGTTACTGAACTCAGTTAACAGTAAACCCAATTGTATATTTAGGATTGAGAAGAATGAGTATTGATCTCACCTAGTAAATTTTGCTTTTGTAAATTTTTCTGGTGACCTTAGCAATTACAATAAAATTAGTCTTAGCCTTCTATGGTGGACACAGCTGTGCCTTCTCTGAGCATCCTCTGCTGTGATGGGTGCCCTGCTGTTTTGCTTTAGGATGCCTCAGATAGGCTCTTGCAAATACTTAAGACCTATCTCTCAAACTTGAGCCTTATCTCTCTAATGAATGTCTGTTCTCCAGCAGAGCTAGGTGCCCAGGGAGAACCAAACCTCTTGATCCTTGCTTTATGAACATCTACTTACTGGATCTCAGGGTCAGAAGCTCTGTGATGTAGTCACTGTGGTATTGTACTCTCTCCAGGAATCAAGGGTTCAAACAGCCCCTGCAGCCACTAACTGCTATGGTGATAGATGGCTTCAAGCTGGTTTGACTGTTTCAGACCTCAGGTATATGAATTCCTATAAGTCTGGACTTGCTACTTCACTACTCTAAAGCTACAGTGTCCCTTCTGCTCCCCCTGGCAGCCTACCCTTAATTAGGTGCTTTCCCAACACCTGGTCTCACACCTTATCTAGGCCTCTTTATGCTTGTCCAGAAAAGACCTGAGGAGAATTACCTTATTTCTAGTTCCATCCTATAGCACTTATGCCAATCTCACTCCTTCTTTCAATAAGAGCAGAAAATGTACAATGTGGTGGTATTTTCCTCCAGATCAGACAGGCATTTACTTCCATTAGTGAGATAATCTCATGCTGCCTATTGTCCTCAGAAAGGTATCTGAATGTCCAGTTTACCCTAAAATCCTGTTAAGGCTTACATGAGAGCAGAATTTTAAGAAAATTCTAAGAAATGACTGGATAATAGCCATATAGAAAGAGAGAGAGAGAAATTTAACAAATTGACTGAAATAAAAGAGAAAAAGAAAGTCAGAAACGCAACAAGTTAGTTAGAAACTCTAGCTGCACAGGTTTTAGTATATCCTAGACTGGATTTGATGGGAGAAGGATGTGGCAATCCACTCCCAAGACTATCCCAAAACAATCAGCCATTGAAAACCCTGCAAGGGTTACTATGAATTGGACACAACTTGACAGCATCTAACAACCACAACTATGGATTTGACCACTAACTGAATCAGCTTTTTAAAAAGTTTATTCTTCAAATTTGAAAAATATTATGTTTAAATGTTGTATCATCGTTTTCCTTGAGTTTGTTGCTTTTAATGCAAAATTACCAACTTATATATTATGTGCAATAAGAATTAACCACTATATCCTTAGTCAATTAAATAATCATGTATAAAAGTAAGTGCTTAGTGTAGAGTTACAGAAACTAACAGTTATTTCTGATCTAGGTAAACATTTTTGCTCACAAATATAAAACAAAGTGAAGTGAAATGTTAAGGTTGCTGCAGAGGGTAAGATAGCTCAGGGCAATCCTGGAACTTCTTGAAAGCACTAGAGAATCAACCATTCTTCCTGAAGTCATTTACTGTAGAGTAACAATGATAACTAAGAGTTACCTGTGCATATCAGGCAATCCAGAGCCAGAAGTGAATAAGCATCAAATACCATTAAATATAGTAGCTAAATATGGATTATAGTATCAAAACAGACTCAGAGAGACAGCAGAATAAATACACCCATGAAACAAGACTCACTTGTTATTGTTGTTAGGTACTGTGGAATTGGATCCAACTCATAGAGACCCTACATACAACAGAATGAAATACTCCCCAATACAGTACCATGCCCGGCACTATGTCAGTGTTTCTCTGCTATTCATAGGGTTTTCAATGGCAGATTGTTTTGGGATTATTTCAGGAGTGGGCTGCCAGGTCTTTCTCCCATTTTTGCAGTGTTGGGGATTGAACCCAGGGCCTCAGAGAGTGTAGAGAGGCACTCTACAAAATGAGCTAAACCCCAACCCCAAGACTCAGATTTCATTAATACATTCAGGGGTAATGCTTGTTAATATTTTAGCGTTTCTTAAGCTGGTACTCATGGGTGAGATTAGTTTGGAGTTCTCCTTATTTGGGGCTGGGAGCTGAGCAGATGGAATATATCTTTTATAATTGCTTCCAGTTAATATTTTTTCACCTTCATACAAGAATTGGGAACTCTTGCTTTTTCTATGCTTCAGACAATTTTAAATAGCTTTGAAGTTATGGTGGTCCCTCCCCGTTATCCAAAGTTTTGCTTTCTGCAGTGTCAGTTACCCGTAGTAACCCTTGGTCTGAAAATATTAAAAGGAAAATTCCAGAGATAAACAATTTATGAGTTTTAAATGGTGCTTTATTCTGAGTAGCATAATGAAATTTTGTGCTGTCTTGGTCTTTCCTGCACAGGAAATTAATTATCCTTTTGTACAGTCTATCCAGATCTGTGGGATACCCAACCATAAGGGACTCAATTGCCAAATTGGTTATAAAATTGTTAGCTGCCAAGTGCGGCAAGCACCTCTAGGGGCAAACTCCTATATTAATGCATATTCATAGTGTCCTTGTCCTTTACTTTATGTTCAGCTAAAAGTTTATGATGTCAGCTGAGCATGCCCAGAGGCCTTCTTGTTCACCATCTTAACCTTTTAAATAGGTACACCATAACCTTGAGCTAAGCATGCCCAAAAATGTGTCTACTATCTTCTTTTTAAATTTATGACCTTAAACTGATTATGCTCAGGCATGTTGTGCTTAACTGAGCATGCTCAGCAATGGGCCAGCCCCTATGTGCGCATGCTCAGGCTTTCCAAACACAGTCCCCAGGCTTCCTTTGCTAGAGGAGGGCATAGCTTGGGAAATAATGCCCATGTTCTCCTTGCTGCAAGTAATAAATCTTTCTCTACTCTGTTATGTGTTGCTTATGCTTGTTTGGGCTTTGCACTCACCAAGATGTGCACCCATTGTATTTGGTTACAAACTGACTGTGGTGGTATTGCAGTGTTTGTGTTCAAAGATCTTTTATTGTGCTTAATAATGACCCTAAAATGCAAGAATAGTGGTGCTGACAATTTGGACACACCAAAGAGTAACAAACAAGGTTCATTTATGTGAAATTATGAAAGCAAAAATATTACATATTTTGTAAATAAGAAAGAGGATCACATGCACATAACTTTTATTATAGAATATTGTTATAATTGATCTATTTTATTACTAGTTATTATTCATCTGTCATTGTGCCAAGTATATAAATTAAACTTTGTCATACAAGTGAATGTATAGGGAAAACATGGTTTAAAAAGGGTTCGGTATTGTCTGTGGGCCTGCAGCCATAGCCTTGTGGCATCCAATCCCGTCAGATCTCGGGAGCTAAGCAGGGTCGGGCCTGGTTAGTACCTGGATGTGGGTCCACCTGGGAACACCAGAAGCTGTAGGCTTTGGAGAAGGACCTGGAAACTCCCTCCCAAAAATCAATCTGCCATTGAAAACCCTATGAATAGCAGAGAAGCGCTGACAACAGTGTTTCCCCTGTTGTACAGAGGGTCGCTATGAGTCGGATACCGACTCAACAGTACCTAACAACAACAGCAACAATTTTCTGTGGATTCAGGTATCCATTGGAGTTCTTGGAACATATGCTTGCATAGATAAGAGGACAACCATACTGTCTCTTAATGAAATACTCCAAGAAACAGTCCATTTTTATTGAATATAGTTCTTATTCAAAAATCTATAACTTTGATGGTAACAATCTATTCCAATTATCTGCTATGTGTATTGGCTGTGGTAATTTATATTTTCTGCATAAAATTACATATCTTATTTTTATCTAGATTTCAAATGCATTGATACAATGTAGAAAAAATCAGTCTCATATTATTTAGTTAGTGTCCTACTTATCTAGGGGTTTTTTACTATTAATGTGCAATTACTATGAGTGTTATCAATTTTCCTTGATTATTTTAGTAGATTGATTATTATTATATTAATTTATTAGTTATATTTATTCTAATTTGTGACTTATGGCAGCATACACTGTTTCTTTTTACTTTTTCTTATGTCAATCTTATAATTTCTAATTTATTGATTTGATGATTAATTCATTTACTTTCACTCCTTTCTTTCCTTTAAAATAAGAATCTTAGGCCATGAGTTTTCTTCCTAAAACACTTTAGCAGTATTCCATAAATTCAGCTATGAACAATTTAGTTATTTTCCATGTACTCACACAATAATATATAGTACATTTTAGAATATACATACTGTATATAAAATTTCAAAATGAGCAAAAGATATTTATCAACAGACATTTCATCAAGAAATATTTAAACAGCTGTTAAGCACAGGTAAGAACTCATTAGGCCATACAAATTAAAAATAAAATGAGATATCTTTCCATATACATTAGAATGCTGTTATTGTTAGGTGCTGTAGATTCAGGTACGACTTGTAGCCACACTCATAGGATTTTTCAATGGCTGATTATTTCGGTATTGCTTTAGGAGTGGAATGCCACATCCTTCTTCCATTTACACATGCTGGAAATCAAACCCAGGTCCTCAGAGAGCGCAGAATAACATTCTAGCAATACAAAATATGACCAATGATAACAAATATTAGCAACTTTTGAAGCAACAGTGTCTCTTATACATTGCCTGGGAGATGTAACTGCTGCAGTTACTTTGGGAAACCCTGGCAGTTTATTAAGAAGTTAAATATACAGTTATAGGATCCTGCACTTTTGGGTATATGCCCAGAATAAATGAAAATATATATTTACACAAAGACATTCACATAATTGTTCACAGAAGCATTATTCATAATAGTTAAATAGTGGAAACAACTTAAATTTTCATCAACTGGTGATTAACTAGACAAGTTGGGGTATAGCTCAGTGGGTATAGTGCCACACTGCACTCTCTGAGGACCCAGGTTCAATCCCCAGCACTGAAAAAATGGGAGAAGGATGTGGCAATTGCCCCCACCCCCCGCAAGCAGTTCCAAAACAATTAGCCATTGAATTAGCTTATGAGGGTTGAGATGAGTTGGACCGACTTAATGGCACCTAATAACAACAATGTTATATATAAAAAAGAAGGAATTACTGGTCATGTTAGAGCATGGATTATCCTCAGAAATATTATTTTTAAGAGCTGTTATTGCTGTTGTTAGGTGCCTTTGAGTCTGATTCAACCCATAGTGACACTCATAGGGTTTTCAATAGCTGATAGTTTCAGAATTGTTTTGGCATCCTTCTCCCATTTTTCCAGTGCTGGGGTTCAAACCCAGGTCCTCAGAGAGTACAGAGCAGCACTCTACCAACTAAGCTAAACTCTAGCACTCTAGAAGGCTAAATAAAATAGGCTACATTTTGTATGAACTCATTTATATAAAATGTCCAACAAAGGTAATTTTACAGATTAGAGGATACCTAGGGCTGAGGCTAGAAATAGGGGTCAGCTATAAGTGGGCATTAGGGATTTTACTGGTAAAAATGAAACTACTCAAAAATGATTTATGCTGGTTTTTGTGCCAGTCAATAAAGTTTCTAAATATCATTAAATCATTTATTTGGAATGGGTTAATTCTAAATTTGTTAAATACACATACATATGTGGATATATGTATGTGTATATATATACATATATGGTTTTTACATATTTATATAATTTTAAAATTTATACATTATTGCTTTTCATATTTTCCTTCTAATTTTGTGTTTTATTGAGTTAAATCAGATAACATATTCTAAATTACCTTGACCTACCAGAACTGATTGTTTTGTGACATAAAACATGACTGATTTTTTAAAAGTTTCTGACATTAAAAAATATACTTACCAGTGTATGTTGTTGGTGTTAGATGCTGTCAAGTCACGTCCGACTCATAGCGACCCTCATAGGGTTTTCAATGGCTATTTGTTTTGGGATTGATTCTGGAGTGGATTGTCATATCCTTCTCTCCCCTTACCAGTTTATAGAATTTGATAACTTATAGCTATATATTATTAGAATTTTGATCTTTTACATATTTATTTTGTTCAATTATCATAAAATAAAAAGAAAAATTAATGTCTTCTGCTACAAGCACTTTTATTTCTCCTTATATTTCCTGATAATTTGGTTCTGTGATTATACTACATTATTTGGTGCATGAAACTCTCTTTGATTTTCATTAAAAATTGTGCTAATTGATATTAACTTTATTTATTTTTTGCCCTGAATTTAAATTATTCTCATTATAAAATGGCTAAAATGTCTAATGCTACTTTTAAATTTTTGTTTATTTATGTATTCCTGGAATTATTATATCCACATTTTCTCTATTTTCTTTCTTTCTTCTTTCTTTTTTTCTTTTGTGATACTTGGGGGTTGAACCTCATGCATGCTTTGCTAGTGCTCTACCACTGAACTGCATCCCCAGCCCATTTTTTACTTTTTATCTTAAGACAAAGTCTTGCCTAATTGCACAGGTTGCTTCTGCCCTGGAACCTGCAAGCCTCCTGCTTCTGCCTCTTGAATTGCTCTGATTATAGGCATGCATTACAGTGTGTGGTCTACATTTACATTTATTTAAATGGCAAGTATTCTTGATTACTTAGGTCATTTACTTTTACCACTACTTTTTTTAGATCTTTCACTATGTAAGAAATGTTTGTTATTCTTCTTGTAGGTTTGCTGGGGCAGTCATTGATAATTTTGAATGTTTATACATTTTTTAGATTTTTTTCAACATAGTACTACCAGCAGTATTGTTAGATATTTAAATCTTTAAAAGTCTCTATTGACTTCTTCTACTTATTTCCCAACCACTGCTTAACTGGAATCAATTAGAAATGAGTAGGTTATGTACTTAACTAAAAGGAAGTATTTCAATGACATATAACAGGAAAGTTTTGAGATTTCATTTTGTTATTATTTATTTGATTTGATTTGATTTGATTTATTTTTTGTGATACTTGGGGCTGAATCCCCGGCCTTGCACATACATTGCAAGTGCTCTACTACTGAACTGCACCCCAGGCCCTTTCTCAGTTTTTACCTTGAGACAGTTTTGTTAAATTATATAGCCTGCCTCTGGCCTCGAAATAGCAATCCTTCTGCCTCCACCTGCGTAGTCACTAGGACTACTACCATTATGGCATTCGCCACTGCACCTGACACCAGACGGTTTTGAGATTTCTTGCTCCTTCAAAATATCTTGCAATCTGGGCATCCCTCCAAAGCAGCTTTTCTCCCTGTGTAGCTCAGGATCCCAGTCTGTGTCAGTTTTGCGGCATTTAATTCTCAACACAATGACAACTTTTATATCTCTACATACCTAGTCATTCTTGTATTCACTCCTCTACCACCATCTGAAAACTGCCTGATTTGTGTTATTTCTGCACGTTCAGTAGCTAAGCAAATCCTCACTGTCTTTAGAAATGCAAAGGCTATATTTAAAATCTGCAACCTCTCCACAGACATTCCTAATACTTATATAACTTGATTACTATTTTGCTCTTCCAGTACAGAAAACATACAATTAAGACACAATGACACTGATTAGATTCTAAACTCATTGGTATTAGCTACTTAACTTTATAGTTACTCTGTATTATTTTCATAACCATATGATAAAGTCTTTGTGGAGTGAAGTGACTTATTTTCTTGTAGCATCTAGCAGACACTTGGAGCACAAAAACTGATTACAAAGTTTTGTTTTAATTAAAAGCATGTTCAGTTGGAATCACCTTGCAGGGGAAATTCCCTGAAGTTTTGGAGCAATACAGAGTAGATATAAGACCAGTAAGTCTAAAATCAAATATGGTTTTGAAGATGAAAATAATTTTACATTTATTTAAATTTTATTTTTCTATCACCATATCAAATTAGAATAGCCAATATAAACTGAGTGCAGTGGAGCACATCTATAATCCCAGCAACTCAGGAGGCAGAAGCAGAAGGATCATGAGTTCAAAGCTAAAGGTAGCCTGTGTAATTTAGCAAGACCCTGTCTCAAAGTAAAAAATTTAAAAGAGCCTGGGAGGTGCATCTCTGTAGTAGAGGCTCTGGGTTCAACCTCCAGTACCGCAAGAAAAAAAAAAAAAGAAAGAAAGAAACAAAGAAAGAGAAAGAAAAGACACAAATAGCAAATATAATGCAAAGTAATAGATTTTGCAAATCAATGGTTAATAAATTCTGATTTTTAATTTTTTAATTTACTCTTCAAATTGGAGCAATTGAAATAAATTAATGATGGAGGCCTGTAGCCATACCGCTGTGGCGTCCGTTCCCGCAGGCGTCCAATCTCAGAAGCTAAGCAGGGTCAGGCCTGTTAGTACTTGGATGGGAGACCTCCTGGGAACACCAAGTGCTATAGGCTTGATGGAAGGACGGGGCAACCCACTCCCACAAAACAATCTGCCATTGAAAACCTTATGAATAGGGAAGCAAGACAATAGTGTTTCCTCTGTTGTACATAGGGTCTCTATGAGTCAGACACTGCCGGACAACAGCAATTATGGACAGTCCTTGGATGGGCAATAGTGCACCTATCACATGATAGCAAATTCCTCTCACTAACAGAATGCAAAGAAAGAAATTATTGCAGGAATTCCATTATCTAGTAACACCGTGTGTGTGTGTGTGTGTGTGTGTGTGTGTGTGTGTGTGTGTGTGTGTGTGTGTGTACCAAGCATAAATGACCCTAATGGTGAATAGGAATATGCATTTAGGTTATTATTTATAAAACAGTGAATATTGCTCTTTATATTTTAAGATTTAATACACAAAGTAACACTTTACAAAGTTACAGTACCAGATAAAACTAAAGTTTACTAAAATTATTCTCCATATCATATACCAAAAATTAATACAATATACAATTGACTTTGAAATATGCTGAGCAATTTCCAATGTAATATTTAAGGTTGAAAATAAAACTTATGGTACTGAATAAATGAAAATGAAAATTATGAAATGCTAATGAATGCAGAGATATTGTCTATCTATATTATTAAAATACAATCCACTAGAACATCTGTGAAAATATGCCATAGCCTTAGATACTGCCAATTATTTGAGTGATGAGCAAATATTTTTTCATAAGAAAATGAGAGATCATAGAGCTTAGATGTTAATAAACTTTTTATTGAAGTAAAAATACACAAAAAGAGAAAAATCACATTTATACAGTTCAATAGATTTTCAGAAAAAGGGACATAGCAGTTCAAGATCAAGAAACACAAAATTGCCAAAATTCCTTTGGTGACCCTTCCCAGTCACTGCTACCCCTACAAAAAAATAACCACAATCCCAATCTATATGTCTAGATATTGATTATTTCTGTCTCTGTCTTTTATAAAAGTTAAGCCACAAAATATATTATTACATGTATATAATCTGTAAATACCAAGTTGTTCTTCCCAGTCAGTCATACCACATGCATTTGTTTAGCTTCATGAGACCCTGCTAAGCAGCATTCTAACTGCTTGTAGCAATTTAGACGTCTACCAACAATATGTACAATATATCTTTTCCATATTCTTGACAAAATACTATTCATGAATCTTTCAAAATTATATTTTTCCTATGAATATATAGGAGTACTTTATACAGATTTATTTTTATTTGACAGATGGCAAATAATAAAAGGTAAGTAAATGTGGTAGGTACAATTATAAGTTGCCCTCTCCACACAAAAAGATTAACTGTTTTTTAGAGTAAACACACTGCCTAACCCTCTCCCCTTGAATATTGGTAGGTTAATACAAAGAGAATGGATCTCATTCCTGTTGTTAGGTTATGTTAATAGGACCAAGAAGAAGTTATGAATGTAATCAAGGTTCCTAATCAGTTGACTTTGAATTGATCAAATGGAAGATTATCATAGGTGAGTCAGACCTAAGGAGATGAGCCCCTTTAAAAGGATCAAGGGTCAGAGACTTGAACCAGAAGAAACTCTCTCTAGTCGGCTGGCCTTGAAGAAGTAAGTTGTCATAAGTTATGCAGCTGCAAGTAACTGATTTCTACCAACAACCACAAGGGCTTGGAAGGAGACCCTTAACCTCAGCTGACACATAGCTCCAACTAATACTTTGATTGTAGGCTGTGAGACACTGAGCAGAGGCCAAGCTAAACTGTTTCCATACCCTTGACCCAGGGAAACCTTGGGATGACGAGTTTCTCAATTTGTGGTAATTTGTTATACAGTAAAGTTTTTGTTTGTTATATGTCATCGAGTAGGGTCCAACTCATACTGACCTTCATAGGGTTTTCAATAGCTGATTGTTTCAGGAATGCTTCAGGAGTGGATTGCCATGTCCTTCTCCCAGTATTACAGCACTGGGGATCAAACTCAGGTCCTCAGAGAGTACAGAGCAACACTCTACCAACTGAGCTAACATTATATATGAGTGTGCATACATATATATTACATATTTCTATGGAAATCTATAATTCTCTCTATCTAATCTAGTTCCTTTCTTTCTTTGAAGTCCCTATTCTGCCAGAGTCGCTAGTGAAATGTTCATATTTTGTTTTTTACGTTACTTTGTTTGGGCTACCATAAAAATGCCATATACTGGTTAGTTTATCAACAGTAGTCGTTCATTTCTCACAGTTCTGGAGGCTATAAAGTCCAAGATCAAGGTGCAGATTTGTAAGAACTCACTTTCTGGACCATAAATGACCATTTTTTTCTCCATGACCTGCCATGGTAGAAGGGTGAGTGAGCTCTAAGGGCACTGGTGTTCATCAGGGCTCTACCCTCAAAACCTAATCATCTCCCAAAGACCTTATCTCCAAATACTATCAGGTTGGGGAATAAGTTTCAACATATGAATTTGGAGAAGACATAAACCATCAGTTTATAGTACTTTAATACTATGTATCAATCATTTCTCAAATACTTGTTTGCATCCCTTTCTTTTATTCCATGGCATCTTTTTTTCATTCTGGTAGTAGTGCCTTTTGACAAAATCATATCTGAATGTTAAAGTAGTCTAATTTTCCATGTTTTTCTTTTTGCCTTTGCTTTTGAGTTGATGTTTTAAAAATATCATCAAAACTTAAATGCATTCATTCTCCCATCATTGTTGTTGTTGTTAGGTGCCGTCAAGTCCTCTCCGACTCATAGCGACCCTCATAGGGTTTTCAATGGCTGATTGTTTCAGGATTGCCTCTGGAGTGGATTGCTATGTCCTTCTCTCATTTTTGCAGTGCTGGTAATCGATCCTGGGACCTCAGAAACTGCAAAGCAGTGCTCTACCACTGAGCTAAATTTCTCCTATTACAGTTATTCTCAATTATTTTTAACTTTTACTTTTGGGTCTACTAAGGGCAATTAATTTTTATATATGGTGTCAGACAGGTATTAACATAGTTGGAATTAATGCTTTCCACATTTCATTTGTGGGAACTTAATTTTCATTTTCACACATCAGTATTATGCAAAAGTGGAGCCCTTGGGAGATAATTAGGAATAAATGAGGTCATCAGAGTGGGACCCACTGATGGGACTGGTGGCACTATAAGAAGAGGAAGAGAAACCTGACCTGACACATACCTACTCTGTCCCAACATGTGATGGCATCTTTCATATTATGATGTAGCTAATACAGTGATTTTGGACTCCCTAGCTTCCAGGATCATGGACTAAATAAACCTCTATTCTCTATAAATGACCTATTCTTGGTTATTTTGTTATAGCAACAGAAAACTAACTAAGATAGGATCAAAGTTAGTTTTGCCCAGTGGGTAAAATTATTGATCTAGTAGTAGTTATTCAGAAGACTACCATTGTCTCATTGTTGCAAAATGATTTTGTGGTAAATCAAATAACTATAGGCGACAGGTTATTTCTAAAAGAGCCATTTTATTCCATTGTCTATATGTCTATCCTTGCAACAATACCAAACTGTTTCATAGTAGCTTTATAAGGATTAATATTGGTTAGCATACCTTATGCCTACAACAGTACCACTGTGGCATCCAATCTTGGTCAGATATCAGAAACTAAGCAGGATCAGACCTTGGATGGGAGACTGCCTGGAAACACCAGGTGCTATAGGCTTGGGAGAAAGACCCAGCAACCTACTACCCCCAACCCCCACCAAAAGAAAAAAAAAATCAGCCATTGAAAACCCTATGAATAGCAGACAAGCACAACAATGGTGTTCTGTTTGTTGTACATAGGGTAACTATGAGTCAAATACTGACTTGATGGCACCTAACAACAAAAAGCATATCTTATACAAACTTGTTCACTTTAACATATTATCGCTTATATTTACGTCTTTCCATTTCTATTTGAAGTTTACAATCATTTTATCAATTAACATTTTTAAAATAAACCTCCCCAAGCATAATTAAAATTGCAATAAGTCCAATATCCATTAAAGGATCATTTATATCTTCACAATGTCGTCTTCAAAATGGTGTATTCTTCCATTATTTAAGTATCCTATATTTTTGCTTGAGTATTCATTTTATTTCTAAAGGCTTAGCACATTTTTACTAAGTTTTTAGGCATTAGATTTTCATGTTGCTGCAAATGGTACTTTCTAATATTTTATTTTCTAGTTTTTGTTCCCAGAGTAGGAAATATAAATGTACATTGATCTCAAATGCAAAAAAATGCTAAGTTTACTATTAAATATTATATCATTTGAGAAGGCTAGTCATATAATCAGTCATCTAAAAAATTAACATTTTCTGTCTACATTTAAATATCTATATCATTATTTGTTTGCTATGGATTCAATGCAATGGCTAGGCCCAGTGACAAGCAGAACTGATGATAGCAGTGATGATCTTCAATTTATGGACAGCCTCAGGCAAAAACATTTCAAGATTTCACTAGTATATATGTTGCTCATTTGTGTAGATTCCATTTATCACTTTGTGGAAGTTCAAATTAAATATATGATGAAAGTCACATTTTTGAAATTATGAATAATATTTTGTTTGGAAAATGATTATTCTGCACCGATTCTTATGATTTCTAAAGCAATCTATTACACAAAATATACTCTTAAATTCAATCCTTCATTCTGAAATATAAATTTCTGTTTTTGTATTGGATTACTATTTTGATTACATTTTTCTTCTGTGTTCACATAAGATATTGAAATGCACATCATTCTTTCTTGTCAGATTTTGGTGTGAATATCATGTTACTGTAGTGATCAAGTTGAGAAATTTTCCTCTTTTCATTTTTTTGGAGGAGAATATAAAATTGCTATTATTTATTTATTAAATATTTTGAATAATTTTAAAGTTAGAAAGGACTAGAGTTTATGTTATTCCAATTTTAATTAAATTTAATTTATTTAGTAGATGTGTGGCTATAAATAATTTTTATGTCTTCTCTTGCCAATCATCATTCTTTCTAAAAAAAATTTTCCACAAAGTTGTTCAAATTACCCTCTCATAATAAATGTCTTGTCTATAATGCCTGATAGTTGGCCCTTTTTACTGAAACCTGAACATTTTTATAAAATTTTGGAAGGTTCTAGATCTTATTTAAGCTTTCTATTTTCTATTTTCTGTCTCTGCTCTGGTGGAGAAGATGGTTACCACCTCATTATTGCCAGGTGAATCTAAATGTTCAATTTCCCCTCCTAGCTCTTGTTGACATCACATGGGAGGAAGCAGCCATGATTACAGGATGGTTAGTATTTCCTTAAGCACTCTATTGATGACATTCCACTGACTGTTGTTTTTCTATATCTTTGTCAAAATGTCAGCACTCAGTCCTTCTTTTCCTGTTTAAAAGTTAATGTGTTTTAAAGACTTCTTTTTTTAGTTGTTCTTAACATTGTCTAGTTTGTTCACAGCATTTTGAACATGTCAAACCAAAATAAAATTTTCCTTATTTAATCTTTTTAAAACTTTTGTAGAGATTCTTGACCAGGTAGGTTGGATTTTCATGAGTTTTTATACTTTTTTTGTGTGTGTTTGTTTGTTTGTTTGCTTTGAGGCACAGTTTTTCTTGTAGCCCAGGCTGGCCTAGAACTTGCTATGTTGTCCAAGCTGGCCTTGGACACATGATTTACTTGCCCTAGCCTCCCAAGTGCTGGGATTACAGGTATACCTCACCACACTCAGTTCTTTCTTACACATTTAGCCAGTATTTCTTTACATGAAATTTATGTTAGCATTGTGCCATTTTCAAATTTGTTAATCCTCTCTTCAGCTGTGTCTAATATTTTTATATCCATATACAGATTTCACTTTGTTGATCCATTCTGCTGCTAAATATCTTGCCCACTGATGAAAAGTAATCTTGTAATCTTACCCACTGATGAATTTTATTTTTCCATTAAAATAGATTTTGAAAATAGAAAAAAAAATTCTTCTTAATTTTCCTTATGATATAGCCTTCTATACTGCCTAAAATTTAAATTCCATAATCTTGGACTGATTGACCTGTTAAGTAAACTTTGTTACTTGTTTTTGATGTTGTTAGGTGCCATCAAGTTGGTTTGGACTCATAGCAACTCCCATAGGGTTTCCAGTGGTTATTCTGGGATTGATTTAGGGGTGGACTGTCACATCCTTCTCCCACTTCTGAGGTGCTGGAACCCAGGTCCTTAGAAAGTGCAGAACAAGCACTCTACCAACTGAGCTAAACCCCAGAACAAATATGATTTATTGTTGTTTTTAGGTGCTTTTGAGTGGTGTCTGACTCATAGCAACTCTCATAGGGTTTTCAGTGGCTGATTGTTTCAGTATTGCCTCAGGAGTGAATTGCCACATCCTTCTCTCAATACCATGATTTAGGCCTCCTTAAAGAGGAATTATTATAATAGCTTTATTATCTGAAATTTTGTATGTGTTCACATCTTGTGTTTGTTATATTTTATTTACATATCTCAGATTTAAAGTATAATCCACATAACTCAACTACTCTTTTCAACTAGCATTTTATGTTATATAATGCATTATGTGACATCTGTAATATATTTCTGCACCCATTGCCAGGGAAGAATTACGTGTTACTTCATTTAGATGCCTGTTACAACTACTTTAATATTTATTATTCTGGAAGTGTTTAATAATACATTTTTTAATAGTCTATGAACTCTTAGAAAACACATTTCCTCTTCTGTTCATCATCCATCATAATGCCTTGCACAGAGTGGGTGTTCAAAGAATCCATGGCTTACAAATGAATGAATAAAAAGGTGTTAATTCAATCCCAGGGGATAAGGTTTAACTCAGTTGGTAGAGTACTGCTCAGCACCCTCTGAGGCCCTGAGTTCAAACTCAAGCACCACAAAAATGAGAGAAGGACCTGGGAAACCACACCCAATACAACCCCAAACAGTCTCCACTGAAAACCCTATGAGTGTTCCTATCCTATGAGTCGGACAAGACTAGATGGTAGCTAACAACAACAATCCAATCCCAGGTTATTTTATTTTCTTTTAAGATTCAAATGGACTGTATCTAATCCTTCAATCTATATGTCCATATCTTTATATGTAGTGAAAGTCAATGTTCTCAATATATTGAATCAAGGATCCCCAGAAGGTTGTGGTTCTCATAACCTAGTAGGACAAAGTTTGATAAGGAAGTAAATGAAGAATGTCATAAGTAAACAAGGTAGGCACAGTGGAACAAAATTCCATGGACATTCTGAAGATGGAAAATTTTTATCATACTGTCATACATTGCTTCTGATATAATGTAACATTGTGAGGATTAATGTCATAGGAATTCATAAGGAGAATGTAATAGTAGGACTAGTCTCATTTGGGGGCAAAATACTTTAATTAAAAAGCCAGACTTCCCAATTTTCTGATTTGACACTCATTTTTCCATTGATTCAGGTGTTCCCCTGCCTCCTACTCAATTATGAAAGAACAATTACTCAATTGCAAACACATTGAAAGATACAATGTATTTATACTAAGTTCTCAGCCTCTAATATTAGGATTTTTTTCCCCTAAAAAGTTTGGAAACAGAGGAAAATGAAAGACTAAAGTCTAGTTCCCACATTGTCAGCACTATCAGTATCCCCCACTCCACTCCACATGTTGCAGTTTATTTTGGCTATAAGTCTTTCAGCCCTTGACTGGTAGACACCTTTCACAACTGCCAAAATGGTTGTTGTCAAGAGGAATGGCCTCTTCTAGAAGTGGTCCTTCTATCACCAGCACCTGTCAAAGGATCTCTAGTGTCTCTTGAACTTTCGGCAGTTTGGGGGCATCTGATCCACTAGGAAGCTTATGGCTATTCACAAATATCCATGTAAACAGAGTTCTCATAGGAGCCTCCTTGTGAAAAACTCAAGTGGCAGCTTTCTGCTGCTTGGCATCTCCTTCAAGCTACATAGCATTGTGTTGGCTCTCTGCCACTTTGTCCTGCCTTATGGGGTCAGAAATATTTGCCTTGTTGTTGGCTTAGATTAAACTTGGATGGTTTCAAAGCTGAAATTCCAGAAAGAATATGATCACCATTTTACAACTATAAAACCTTGGGCCTCACTTCCTACATAAAACAAAAATGATCAATAGAAATTCATAAATAAAAAGTTTTCTATATCTTATTTCTAAATAGTGGAAAAAGCTCAAATAAAGCTGCAATGTATACATAATATATCCCAATATAGAATTTGTATCAAACTTTAAAAATAAATATACATGTAGGAAATGATGTCTACCAAAATAAAACATATGACAATATAAAATGAATGAATTAATAAATTAAAATAATTTCTGTCAGTGTATGGTTGTAGATAGAAAAATATCACTAGACACTCAAAGACAAGGAGTTAAACAAACACTTGAATATGTTTAAGAGTTATCTTAGTTTATTCATGTTGCTGTAACAAAATACCTGAGCTGAATACCTTATAAACAAAAGAAACTTATTCCTCACAGTTTTGAAGTTTGAGAATTCCAAGGTAAAAGCACCAACACATTCAATGTCTAGTGAGCACGTGGTCTCTGATTCCAATATGGTGGTCAAATGCTGTGTCCCCAGAAGAAATGAGTTCTGTCCTTCAATGGTGGGAGGTTGAAGGGTAAAAGACATAGGAGAGAAAGATCAAAGTCCTACCTGGATCACTCCAGCCTTTTCATGAAGTGCTAATTCCACCCATGAGCATGAAGCAATCATGGCCTACTCACCTCTGAAATCCTCAACTCTTAATACAACAGCATTGGGAATTAAGTTTCAAATGAACTTTTGAAGGGACATGAACTAAATAAAGTTCTCCTGATTATGAAAGTATCTATAATTCAAAGGTAATTAAGAATAGGTTTCAAAGTATAGGTAATATTTTGTGAAATTTAACTAATTTCCTCTTTTTTAGTTGGAGAAGCTTTTATAGCCCAAACTGAGCTTCTCAATTATGATAGTTGAAGATTTGCTTGAAAATTTTAGAGGATTCCTAGTCCTTTTATGCATATGCAAAATAGAAGCATCTCTTACTCCTAAATTTCATCCCAATAGTAGTAATCCACTATAAATTACCTGATCTGAGTACAGGCAGAATGGATTGCTGTTTCTGGCAGGACAGTCTTTCCATTTTGTTTTTGTTGAGTGCCATTGAGTCAGGTCTGACTCATAGAGATCCTATGTACAATAGAACAAAACACTACTCAGCACAGTGCCATGCATTTGATCTTTTGTTTGAGCCCATTGTTGCAGTCACCATGTTTCTTCTCATTTTGAGTTGTGTCACATCAACAAAGTGAAGTTTCAGGGGCTTCGTTCCATTTTTGTCAGTAAAGCTGGTTCTACTTTGCAGAGGCACCTCTTCCCCAGTTTTTTCTTAAGTGCCTCCCAGTCTGGTGGGGCACATTTCCTGGCCCTATGTTTGACAGTGTTTCTTTGCTATATGTTATTTGCTATAACATTTTCAATGGCTAATTATTCGAGTCAGCTGCCAGGTCCTTATCCCTAGTCTGTCTTAATCTGGAAGTTTAGTTGAAACCTGTCCACCATGGGTGGCCCTCCTTGTACCTGAAATAATGGTGGTGTAGCTTTCAGTATCAGAGCAACATGCAAGCCCTCACAGCATGCCAAGCTGACAGACACATGGGGATGCTGAGACAAAGAGAGGCTAAATAATAAGTCAAGTTTTCAATGGTAGGAAACAATAGAGGTCACCTGTGAAAGGAACTTTCTGACCAAAGGGAGAGCACTAATTGTCTATACTGTTGTGCTTTTCCCAGGAGGTGAGGCCTTACCACATTAACATGAAATAGTAAAGAGATGCTTGAGGAAAAATAATTTATAAACAAAAAGGTATGTAGGTCTACATTCTGAGGGAGAATAGTATCTTTAAGTAAAAATTCATAAAAGCATAATTTTAAATAGCATTATGTTAGATTTTCTTTTTATAGATTGAATTATCTGAGTTTTCAGCTTAAGAATATAATTCAAAACCTTTTGTAACCTACTCCTATTTGTTATGTTAATTTAAAATAAATTATTTATACTACATTATTAAGTAAATTATTGATATTTATAGGTTATTTTGTTTGTTTGGGATTTTTTTTCATACTCTGGAGTTGAACCCAGGTCCTTATACGTATTCTGCAAGTGCTCTACCACTGGGCTGCAGCTGGACTCTATTTTTTATTTTTTTTCTCGCTAAATTATACAGGCTGCTTCTGGCTTTAAATTTGCTATCATCCTGTTTTAACATCCTGAGTTGCTGGGTTTATAGTCATGCACCATCACGTCAAGCAATATTTGTAATTATTATAAAGTGTTTCTTCATGTTTTCATTTTTATGAAATATATGTATTGTTTCATTTAAATTTTGAATCCTGTTCTTCAAGTGACAATTACTAAGCAAATGTAGTTAAACTGACAGCTATGGTTATAGTTGAGACTGGTTTACATCACTAGTTCTATGATAATATTCTAAGGAAAATTTTTGAATTAAAATTGAACAACTGTCATGGACCTGGGTCTGTGTTTTCACGTCATATATCTTCTGGATATATGAAATTCTTTATAGAAATAATGAATTATCACAATCAAAAAAGACTTTTTATTCTTCAGTGTTCTGAATGAGAAGTTTTTTGTGGGTTTGTTCTATTCTACTATTACATGTTGGGTTGTGGTAAGGTTGGAGAAGCAAGAGTAAGACAGAAATTTTGTCTTTTAGTTTAGAAATTGCTGTGGCAAGCATGATGGCATAGTGCACTACCTTAATCCAACGAGTCAGGAGGGTGAGGCAGGAGCATCACAGGTGTGAGGCCAGAGGTAGCATGTGAAACTTAGAGAGACTCTGTCTCATAATATAAAATAAAAATAGAGGGGCCTTGGAGTGCATCTTAGCGGTGGAGCACTTGCATAGCATGTGTGAGGTCAAGGGTTCAGGTTCAAACTCCCAGAACTGTAAAAAAAAGAAAAAAAAAAAGAAGAAAAAAAAAAAAAAGAAAAAGAAAAAGAAAGAGAGAGAAAGTAATTGCTGTGCTGCATTGAGCCAAATTCATACCTAACCAATTAGAATGCATGTTTTCTAACGATCCTACACTTTGAGTACAAGACATTAACTGCACAAGACATTGAGTTTGCCTGCCTGGGAAAAGACAAGTGTATTCAATGCATGAGATGATGGTTATAAGTGAATATTCAAGAAAAACAACATGTGAACTGTAACAGAGCCTACTACTTGTACCTAACATCTGTTCTATCTTTTGTATTAATAGAAGTTTCAATTATGTACATGGATCTCTAACATTAAAGATGATATGCTTACTGTTATGTGTTGAACTGTGTCACTACCAAAATTTGTGTTGAAGTTCTAACCTCAGAAATTGACCTTGTTTGGAAATGTGGCCATTGCAAACACAAATAGTTAAGATGAAGTCATACTAACGTATGTTTGGCCCTTTATCCAATGTGGCTGGTGGCCTTACTAAAAGGGGAAATACACACAGGGAATGTCATAGGAAGAAGAAGGCAGGCATTGGAGTGAGCAACAGAAGCCAAGGAACCCCAAAGACGGCTGGCAAACCACCAGAAGCTGGGAGAGATGTGGAAGTGATTCCTCATAGTACTCTCAAACAGCCACACCTGTCTGCATGCTGATCTCAGGCTCCCAGCCCTCAAACTATGAGTAACGTGTTGGTATTGTTCAAGATGCCCAATTTATGGGTCTTTGCTATAATAGTCTTAGCAGGCTAATACACTCAAATTGAGATAATGATAAAATAACAAACCAACAACTGGAAAAATCCATCAAATAAGAGGACCAATCATGAATATTGAAACAGCTTAAACATAGAATTACTTTCTAAATGGTTATAGTAAATATGATTACACAATAGAATGTAAATGTCAAAATGTTGTCTTGTAAGAGAAATAATGTAAAGCAAAATACACATGCATTTGAGTAATAATGCAAATACTTTTATAAACTCCAATTTCCCTCCAAATATTTAGTCTTACTCAGAAAAGAAATCTAGCATAATTACATAAAGATAGAAATGTAAACATTCTTTTATGAAACGTAAGTATATCAGCACACAAAAACAAAATATCGTTTACTCAGAAATAAAGCTCATGGTCACTGGAAATGCACACTGATTAAAAAAAAAGTTGGACACATGACCTTTTTGATCTTTGATACTACTTTACAACTTTAAATGTAAAGTTGTACAATTTAAATGTTGAGCTTTGAAATTATTTTTAAAGGGTAATGTATAATTGAATGTACAGCATTTTATTTATACTTACTTTATGTAGCACATTTGACATTTATTCAACAAAGCTTTTCATATAATAATGAGTATACTTGATACTTCTAAATGCTTACCAAATTCCACCTAAAGAAAAATGTTGTGTTGGAATTCAACTCAAATATTAAGCTTACTCTGTAATTCTCTGACTAAAATAAGCTTTATTTGAAATGGAAGAAAGTTTTGAATGTTATACAAATATTTTATTTCATGTATGTACTTATTGTAAAAATAAATAAAAATATGATAGCTAAATTATTTCCATTCACCTATTGATTTCTTTTTCATGAGTTAACTTATTTTTTCACATTTTACTTCAACTATAAGTTTCATTTGATATTCCTTCACATATAAGTAGAATCTCCTGTCATTCCCCAATGACAGAGTAACTTATTTCTATAGTAGCGATAGTTTGTTATTTTACTAACCTCAGACAGTAATCTGAAACTGTTCCACTGAGTTTGCTCTAAGTATTAATATTGCATAGCTTTCAACTTTTTATAACCTGAAAAGGTTGAGAATATTTTTTCCTTTTGTAGTGCCTCAGGAATTCTAAATACCCAAAACTTAAGATTGTCTTTGTATTTAACAACAACAACAACAAAATCTTGGCAGGGCTTTCATAATGTTGGTAAGATGAAATTTTAAAATATACTTTGTAAGTTTTGCTTATTACTAGATGAGAGCAGAAAACAGAATTTTTTGCTAATGAATCATCATTATCACTTCCAAGAAAGGATCTACAAGTTCAATTGATAAAAAATTAATTGTGCTTACATGAATAATATTTTCTAGAGATTTGTTACCATGTAAGATAACATTTATTTGTGGGTTTTAATGATAAAATCCAGGGAGATCTTTATCCCTAGGTTGATCATTCTTATTTAATAAATATAATAATGAGACATGTTTTAAAGATTATATTTTATGTCTGAAAGCATTGAATGTACCTGCTTAATAGAGAAGAAATAATTTGCTGTTAAGATTTTCTTTAAAGTGATTTCTTAAAAAAAAAAGAGAGAGAGAATTTAATTTCATATTAATGTTCACTAGGAAAACTTGAATTTCCCAGGGAGATCATCACTCTACTGTGCACCTCATTTCTTCATCTCTAGTTCCAGTGGAAGCTGCCATTTGAATTGCAAGATTATTACTGTAGTTTATCAACTTTTAGTAATGGGTACAATATTGACTGTCAGTGATCCAGAATAATATACCCCTCTTACTGAAAGAAAATGCTGAAACATATTACGTCTGACAACTAGAATTAAGTGATACTTTTCATATTTATGTCACATCAATATTCTGTCTCTGTCACTTTGTTTTAATAGTACTTAATTTGTTAATATGGGCTGGGATTTAGCTCAGTTGGTAGAGCGCTGCGCTGCAGTCTCTGAGGTCCCAAGTTCAATTCCCAGCACCACAAAAATGGGAGAAGGACCTGGCAATCCACTCCCAATGCAATCCCGAAACAGTCAGCCATTGAAAACCCTATGAGGGTCGCTATGAGTTGGATACCCACTTGACGGCACCTAACAACAACAACAATTTGTTAATAGCCTTATTTCCATTTACTCACTAATGACTACATCTACCATGCCCACTATGAAGACTTATTTAGACGCCTTTAAATCATTCAGAATCATTTGCTATTTAATTTGAGATATAAGTAGAACTTCCAGCCAGGTGTTGTGGTGGTGCATGCCTTAATCCCAGTCACTGAAGGAGGCTGAAGCAGGAGGATCACATGTTCAAAGCTAGAGACAGCCTGTGCAACCAATGGAGACTCTGTCTCAAATCTAACTAACTAACTAACTAACTAACTAAATAAATAAATAAATAAATAAATAAGGAGGTGAGAGCATGGCTCCATGGTGGAGCGCTTACATAGCATTTCGAAAGTCCAATAAGGCCCTGGGTTCAACTCACCAATACCAGGATTAAAAAAAAGAAAATTTACATTCTTCTGTGCTTCCAAAAGTTACCAAAGAATAGTTCTCAAAATGTGAATACTCAAAAAGATTATATTTTGAATTTACTTTTTTATTTATTTTCAAATACATAAGAAAAATGTACATTACACTGAAAAATAGAAATTCACTCATTAATAAGTGAAAGGAAAGAAATCAATATGAATGAATATACATATTATTTTTTCTCGTAAAAGAGCACAATTGGCAATATTTTCATGTATAAGTCTCTTCTTTCTTTGTCTGTAACACCAAAGCAAAAAACACAAAACTTCCAATACATTGATTGTGTACTTCACTGTACTTGTAACCTAAAAACAATTTTAAATGTCATGACCAATAATCTCATTTAAAATATTAAAATTCAGTAGATTTTGAATGCCAATTTTTAACACTATTCTAATATTAAAATAGATCTATGTTCATCTCTAAATGGACATATATCTGATTTTTATATTGCCATTATTATTATTATTATTATTATTATTATTATCATTATTTGTGGTATGTGGGAGTTGAACCCAAGGCCTTACACTTATTTTACAAATGCTCTACCACTGGGCTGCACCACCAGTCCATTTTTTATTTTTTAGGGCTTGCAATTCATGTTTTAAATTCTTATTCATGCCATACAATACACCATGTAACTTTAGAAAAATCACAAAATATTTTTTAAGATTTGTTTTTCCTATGTGTATTTCAAATTCTTAGTAACTATTTACTCATATTATTTTAAGATCACAAACATTTTATGGGAGAAGACTATGAATAAGATTTCATATGTTTTCAATTTAAGCCTTACCTAAAGCTACGGCACAATGTTCTATTTGTAATATTGAGGCAGTTAGTTGATGTAAAAAAGGACTGATATTAATTACAGAAAATTATCATCAAATAGAAAAGAAAAAAATGAAGAATCTTAGGGAGGATCAATCCTGATTACAGGTTAAAATTACTCTTTCCATTAGCACAATTAACACTCTCAACTAGCAAATTTTATAGACGAGCTAGGAACTAGATCTTTTCTATGGAAGATCCTTTTCAATTTTCTTTTCTTTTTTCCTTTATTTATTTATTTATTTTTTTGTGTCAGTGTAGCAAATGTTAACTTTTAAGACCTGGTATAAACTTTCATTTTAATAGTATTAAAAATAAAACCTACCTACTTATTTACATTTTTCATTCTTCATGTATATATATATCCACAAGTTGTGAGACAGCAGCTACACAAATTTATGAACAAAAATATTTTAAATATAAATTTTACATGAAAAGATGCTATTATCCAATGCAAATAGTCACTAGATACTCACATTTTAACCATGTGAATTGGATTAACTTCAAAGGATTCAGAGGACATTTGGTAAATAATCACTTCCAGTACATTACTGCACTGGAAACTTCATATTTGAAAAACAGATAATTCACACCATTTTAGTAAGCAATTTTTCTCACTGTAAAGTTGAATCACTGCACAACCAGCCCCAATACTCAATGGGACACCTGGTTTGAGATAACTAAAATACTTCAAAAACATTATTTTAGTTACCTTCACAACTTCATATACTACATCAGTCACCACCCCATTCTGTCATCTATCCATCCACTCACTATATTTATCCAAACTAATTTTCTTGAACAAACTAAGATCTAATTTTCACAAAGTGGTAGAATTCAATTCATGTAAGGCACCTAACCGTATCAACACATCTATTTACCCTTATATCCTGAGCTCTCTTTTGGGAACAGATTTACACACACACACACACACACACACACACACACACACACACACACACACACAACTATATTGCTGAAAGAAATGGAAGTTTCAACCAACTTGCACATCAATAAAGAATGGTTATTGTGATAACAAAAATAACTTTTTATTTTCTAAGATTATCAGGTCATTTACTTTTTGTACTAAATATTGAGGTTTCAACTTAAAACTATTGACATTCATTCTCTTAGTAGACTCAAAATGTTTCAATGTCACCATTTTCAATTGAGACTGGAATCAAGTATGAAACTAGGAAAAACCTGAAGTTAGAGTACCAGGCTGTTCTGTATTCTTCTACATCAATACTTATTCCCCACAGTTGCTTCCGTTCTAATGTATTCATTCATTGTGATTTGAAGGATGGAGATTGAACTAACTTTTACTAAGACATAATTTTCTTGTTGGTTTTGGGTGCCATTGAGTCAGGTCTAACTCACAGTGACCCTATGCACAACAGAAGGAAACACTACCCAAAATGATAGCATGCACACATTATTTTCATGTTTGAGCCTATTGTTACAGCCACCGTGTTTCTTCTCATTTTGAATCATGCCACATCAGCAAAAGGAGGTCCCAGGGACTTTACTCTAATTCCATCATTAATATTGACTCTACTTTGAGGTGATAACTCTTCCCCAATTATCTTTTTGAATGACTTCTAGCCTGGGGTGCTCATTTTCCTGCACTTCATTTAACAGCATTTCTCTGCTATTCATAGAGTTTTCAATGGCTAATTGTTTTGAGAGCCAGCTGCCAGGTCCTTCTCCCTAGTCAGGCTCAGTCTGGAAACCCAGCTGAAACCTGTCCACCATGAGTGGCCCTGCTGGTATCTGAAATACTAGCTAGCAGCATGACAGCAACATGCAAGCCCCCACAGCAGGAGGAGCTGACAAACATGGGGGAGATATCATGTACATAACATGAAATTGGTCTGTTTCAAATGTACAATTTTATGGATTTTAGCATATTTTATAGAGCTGTATAACTATTAGCCCTAAAAGGAAACTTTGGACTCATTTACAGTCAAACCCTTTTTTACCATTAGTATCAGGTAGACACTTTTTACTTTGTCTCTATAGATTTTCCCTTTGGGGAATTTTACATAAATGAAATTGTCCAATATGTATTACTTCATGGCTGACTTCTTTCACCAAACATACTGTTTATGAGGTTTATTCATGTTGTAGCATGTATCAGTACTTCATTCCTTTTTATTTGTTCATGTGGTTTGTAACATGACTAAAATACTTTTGCTTCCAGACAAAATATTTCGGTGTAGAGACATTTGTAATCTCTTCCCCTTGGACCACTTTTTAATGGGACTGTTGGCCTAAGATAGATAAAAATTGCATTTTTCATAACTTCTTAGTCACGTAAAATATGCTAAAAATGAAGAAAGGAAAGTTCTAGTCAAGAAAAATACAAATCTACTGGTAGTTTTCTTCACAAAAAAAGAAAAGAATAAAACCAGGCATGTGACACACACCTGTGATCTCAGTAACTCAGAAGGCTGTGGTGGAAGGATCCTGAGTTCAAGGTGAGATGTAGTCTGCTCAACTTAATAAGACTCTCTCTCTCTCTCTCTCTCTCTCTCTCTCTCTCTCTCTCTCTATATATATATATATATATATATATATATATGGTTGAAGGTACAGCTCAGTGTTAAAGCACTACCCTAACATGTGCAATGTCTTGGGTTCAGATCCCCAGTGCTTCTAAAAAAATATAAAATAAAAAAGAATAAAAAGATAAAGAAAAAGAAAAAACCAAAAATGTATATTTTGTAACTGTTGCTATTTATGTTATTTTATTTATTCATTTATTTTTTGTGGTACTTGAGGGTTGATGCCAAGGCCTCACACATGCTTTTTGCAAGTGCTCTACTACTGAGTAGCAGCCTAAACCCCTTTTCAAATATTTTATCCTGAGACAGAGTATCTCTAAGTTATGCGTGCTACCTCTGGCCTTTAGCTAAAGATCCTCCTGCCTCTGCCTCTCAAGTCACTGGGATTACAGATGTAAGCCCCCCATGCCTGGCTCTGATGCTATTTAATTTGGACCAATTTATTTCACTTGAAATTTCTAGTAAGTGACAAATATGGTAGCATTAGATAATAATTCTTAACTGTACATTCTTTCTTTTTGGCAGTTCCAATAACCACTTGTTTGGGGTTACCTGAAAGCTTTTTGTATTTAATATTAATAAGATGAACTTTAGTGAAACAGGCAGTTGGGGATAATGACTACTCACTTTAAATTTCATTTGGAATAATTATTTTAAGAATAATTATACTATAGCTGGTATTGTTTGCAAGAAAAATTCTGTTATGGTTGGTTGCTATTCATACTTTCAATGGCAAAGTCTAATTCTCTTCCCTTTATTTAAAAGTTGAGTATCTTCTTAAATATAAGAGGAGCTATGTGATCTGAAAGGATATATGATTTCACTTGGATAAATGTGTAAAATGTGGGCAGATCTGAAGCAAATTAGTGGATCAAAAAATGATGTGTTTATATTATAACTACATAAATAACTATATATTGAAAAAAGATTCATGAATAATATACTTAAAGGTATAATCATGACTAAAGAAGAGTGGTATCCCACTTCCAGGGAGTCTTTATGGAGAGGAGGGTCAGTTGTGTATGTCAAATCAAATACAGGAAAATTTTAAATAGATTATAAAAGTACCATGAATAAAATTTTTACCTATGGTAATTGAATTTAAAATAAATATGTGAAAATGAAATAGTTGAATGTCTTCATACATTAATGGAAAAATTGGTACTATTGACTTACAAGAAAGAAATAAAGAAAGGTAGTTGTTTGGTATCGTCAAGTCAATGTCTGACTCATGTAGAGACCCTATGTACAAGAGGTGAAACACTATGGTCAGTGTTTCTCTGCTATTCATAGGGCTTTCAATGGCTGATTGTTTGGGGGGAGTGGGTTGCCAGGTCCTCCCAAGCTTACAGAACCTGGTGTTCCCAGGTGATCTCCTATCCCAGTAGTAACCACGCCCGACCCTGCTCAGCTTCTGAGATCTGATGGGATCGGATGCCACAGTGGTATGACTGCAGGCTTAAAGAAAGGTAGAAAGATTATTTTTGAATATCTCAAAATGTATAATTTCATATTATTATGAAATAAATGTATATATATTAATTATATAAAATAAGTACAAATGAGCATAAAATATTTAGATTTCCTCCAAGACTATTTTGTGGTCTATAAATGATGTCAACAATTGATATAAGTTTGGAAGAGAATATATAGAACTTGAATTCTGTAAATTTTAAATGTTATGTTTTGTTAGATACCATCAAGTCAGGTCCAACTCACAGCGACCCTACTTACAACCGAATGAAATATATCTGAAACTATGTCATGCATGTGATCCATGATCTTCTTATTATTGAGCCCATTGTCAAGATGCTATGGTTCTTCTCATTTTGAGTTACGCCACATCAGCAGAAGGAGATCCCAGGGACTTTACTCCATAGTCATAATTAAGGTTGACTCTACTTTGAAGAGGCAACTCTTCCCCAGTCATCTTGTGAATGCCTTCCAGCCTGGGCATTCTCTAGCACTATATTTGAAAGTAATTCTCTGCTATTTGCAAGTTTAAATTTTTATATTATATTTCCTAAATAATATCAATATATGTAAATAAGTGTTTTATAACTACTTAAATTTTAACTTAAGTCTAAATATTTTAAATATAACAATTTATAAAAAAGAGAAAAACAGAAAATAATTAATAAACAAAGAAACTGTTGATTTGATAAATAAAATATCTGATTATTGAGGAAGATTCAGCATAATATATGCAGTGCTAACTATTGCAAGAACTTGCTAACTATTGCAAGGGAAAATTTTAAATTTATTGCCAATTGATAGAAGTCATCAGTCACAGAAGATAGCAAATGAATTAAAAAACAATTTATTGCGGATTTCCCGTTAAGGTCATAGACAGTTAGCAGCCATGCTTCAAACAGGGAAGAAAACAGGCAAAATCACAAAAATCTCTACTCAATACAAAAAAAAAAAAAAGTGGAGAGCAGCTGTAATTATCAAGAAAAAAAGGGATGGCATGAGGATAACTGACCAAATAGTGGATATTTAAAACAATAGAGAGGCAGACAAAACCATGGGGTTACTCTCAACAATCCTCAGCCCAGACAAGAGAGAGGTGAAGGGCTTAGAATGATACAGAGCCCTCCAGGAAAGCACATGGCTGATGGGAGCAGAGCCCTCTGGGAGGCTGTGGGGCTGGTGGGAGTCACAGCAGAGCACTGTGGGACAGCACGTAGCCAATAAAAGATTGCAGAGCCTTCTGGGTGGTGCATGGCTAACAAGAGGTTCTGCAGGAGACAAAAGTGGAAGTCTACAGGAATCTCCTGGGAGGAGGCTGGGTTACATTGCCCCATTGCAAAGTCTCTAACCAGGGGACTGGGAATTCTTTCTTTCTTTCTTTCTTTCTTTCTTTCTTTCTTTCTTTCTTTCTTTCTTTTTTTAACTGGAGAGAGACATTACTACCCTGGCTTCTAACACCACTGGAACTGCAAACTGGGAGGAGAGAGATTGAGTGGTGGTAACTTTGGAGATTATACAGAAGCAGCTGGTGCTGCTAGAACCCTGAGCCTGAGAGAGTTTGTTCAGACTGGAGGGGTGTTTGGGGCCTGGGAGTGCTTGTGATGTGGAGAAGGTGGCACCATGGGTCCAGGGAGCCTGAGAGACATGGTTTAGGCTGTGGTGCATTTCAGGGCTGAGAATACAGGGGATGGGGAGAAATGGAGGGGGCAGTGCTGAATGCAGAGGCTGCAGCATGAGCTAAGCACCAGACACTGAGCCTGAGTACTACATGGGGTGGAATAGAGAAGTGTCAGTGACTTGTCATCACTCACACTCACCTAAACATCTGAAAGAACATCTGTACACATGGAGGAGGTGAAACCTAGAACCCTGATGAAGCAATGAGCAAGTCTCAACAGAAAAATACATGAAATATGAAAGGTCAAACTTCCTAATCCTTTCATGTTGTTTTCGTGTTGGATGGAAAGACAAAACAGACCAAAGTGCCTCGAAGGATAATTTCATGTTGGATGGGAAGATGAAATAGACCAAAGTCCCTCAAAGGATAATTTCAAAGAATCTGCATAATTATAGATGCCAGATAAAGAATTTAGAGCATTGCTTATAAATATGATGAAAGACCTCAAAGACACACCTATAAAAGCAATTGATTCACTGTACAAAAAGATACCTAACTTGGAAGAAAAATTCAGTAAGTAAATTGAGATTCTGGATTAGAATCAAACAGAAATCCTGGACATGTGAAGCAAATTCAATCAACTCAATATTACAGAAGTGGCAATAACCAGACTAGAGGAAGCTGAAAAGAGGATATAGGATACCAAAGAAAAAATTGAGGATCTTATCTACTCAAAATCTAAGAAAGATAAAACGGTGAAATGGTATGGTCAAGATTTTCAAGAGATCTTTGATAAAATGAAGAGACACATCCTACAAATTCAGAGGGCCCATGAAGGAGCTGAAAACAACACAAAAGGATTAGGAAGTGTATTCAAAGAGAGTTTAGATGAAAACCTCCCAAACCTAAGGGAAGAAATAGATACCTGCATAACTGGAGCATCCAGAAATCCAAATAGGGTAGATCAGAACAGATCCTCTCCACACACACATTACAATTGGAATGCTAGATCTAGATAGCAAAGAAGATATTCTAAAAGGTGCAATAGAGAAATGCCAAATGATTTACAAGGGCAGATCCATCAGAATAACAGTTGATTTCTCAACAACCTTAAAGGCAAGGAAAGCTTAGTAAGACATTATTCAAGTCTTGAAGAAGAATAACTGTCAACAGAGACTACATTGCCTAAGAAAGCAATCTTTCAAAATAGATATTTACTTTCAAAATGATATTTACTTGTTTAAATGTTTTGTGGCCACGAAGCCAGTACTGCAGAGAATCTTCAATGAAACAGTGCAAATGGGAGAGGTAAGACAACCCCAAATACAAGATCAAAGGAAGGAATAATAACACTTGAGGGGAACTTAAAATATAATAGGTTAAATATGACTCAAAAGATAGAAACAAAAAACAAATTAATGAAGAATAAGATCCTCTTAGTATTAACCTTCCAATGTTCAAGAGGTATAGACTGGCCAATTGGATTAAAAATCATAAACCTTTGCTTTGTGGCATTCAAGAGGCCCATTTCATTCATAAAGACCACAAAAGGCTGAAAATTAAAGGTTGCAACCCTATATACTAACCATGTGGGAAACAAACAAAAAAGCTGGAGCAGTGATATTAATTTTGGACAACCTAGACATCAATCCCAAAGTAATCAGAAGAGGCAAAGAGGGACAAAATATGTTAGTAAAAGGGCCAACCAACCAGGAACTCACAAGGATATTTAATATCTATTCACTAACAACAGGTGTGCCTACTTTGTAAAACAAATTTTACTAGAAATAAAGGAACACATTGGGCCAGGCACAATAATTATGGGTGATTTTAATACCCCTCTTTTGCCAAGAGACAGGTCATCAAAAGAAAAAAAAATCAGCAAAGGAAACAGTGGACTTAAATAGCACCATAGACCAACTGGACATTACAGATGTCTATAGAATATTCCATACATCAGATCCAGAATACACATTCTTCTAAGCACTGCATGGAAGATTTTCTAAGATAGACCACATTTTAGTTCATGACAATGGCATCCACAAATACAAAAAAATAGAATTAATCCCCTATACAGAGCACATTCTCTTTTGGTTTTCTCTCTCCATCTCTTTGCACATGTCATTATAATGTTTGATTTTGTTTCCTTGACTTCCCTTTGAAATCTTCTGTTTAGTTTCTTAACTACATGTCTTCCTTTTATTTTACTTGCTGGATATTCAAGGACAAGTTTCAGAGACAAGTTTGATATGTAATTGGGTCTTTACTTCCTGTCTTTTAATAACATTTTGCCTTCCTCTGGGATGATGTCTTTGATGTCATGCCACAATTCTTGTGGTCTTCCATCATTAATATCTAAAGCATCAGACCTGTTCTTGAGGTGGTCTCTGAACTCAGGTGGGATATAGTGAGAGTCATACCTTGGGTCTTTTACATTTGTTCTAATTTTCTTCAGTTTCAGTTTTGACCTGCATATAAGCAGTTGATGTTCTGATGCACAATCAGCACCTGTTCATGTTCTGACATATTGTATAAAGCTTTTCCATTGTCTCTTTCTACAAATGTAGTACTCCATTCCTGTCATTATGTAAACTCTACTTAGATGAGGCAACTCTTTCCTAGTTGTCTTTGAGTGCCTTTCTACTTGGGGGTAGGGGCTCATTTTCCAGCACTATATCTGGTAGTATTTCTCTGCTTATCATAGGGGTTTTGATGGCTAATTGTTTTGGGGGTGGGCTGCCAGGTCCTTCTCCCTAGTGTGTCTTAGTCTAGAAGCTCAGATGAATCCTGTCTATCATGAGTGACTTTGCTGGTACATGTAATACCAGTAGCATAGCTTTCAGCACCACAGCAACACACAAGCCCCTACAGTTACAGTTATAATTACAGTTATGGCAAACTGATGGACATGTGGGGTCTGGTATATATACACAATGGAATATTACTCAACAATGAAAAAATTGAAGTAATGTCATTTGTAGCAAAATAGGTTGAACTAGAGAATATTATCTTAAGCAAATAAACTCAGGCCCAAGAAGAACCAAGAATGATATGTTCTCACTTATATCTGGGAGCTCAATCTAACTTAAAAGAAGAAAAAATAGAAACACATATGTAGGTAAATAAACATGTCAATCAGGCTTATCTAAGAAGTGAAAATAGAAGCAGAATAGAAAGAAGATGGGAGGGGACTAGTGGGGGAGGAGCAAAGGTTGTGGAAAGGGGATAAAGAAGGGAAATAATGTAGAGGGACAAAGGAGGAGAGGATCATCTCAAACTGTATGATGTAGCTATACTAATACATGGGAAAAATAGGGAAATATAACCCATAACAGCATACGATTTTTACTACATATTATTAATCAAAGAGTTCCATAAGTTATTTAAGTTGGTGAAAGTGTAACCAAAAGTGACGTAATAGTTGCACAATGCAAACTTCAAAAGCCTTTTTACTCTGTACCACACATTTATTTACAAAGGGAAAAATGTGAAACAAACAAAAAAGAATTTATCATATAATACTATGCTAATAAATTTTAAAAGGATAAAATGGAAAATTGTATTGATTGCTCAAAAAGACTACAGAGCTGGCACCATAGTGCACACCTGTAATCTCAGCCACTTGGGAGCCTGAGACAGGAAGATCATAAGTTCAAAGCCAGCTGCAGACTGCAAAACTCCGGAAGACATGTCTTTAAATAAAATTTTTAAAATGAGGCTGATGTATAGCTCAGTGTAGAGCACTTGTCTTGCATGTGCAAGGCCATGGATTCCAGCCTTAAGGACTGCAAAGAAAAAAAAAAGATTAGAGAAAAAGTTAAAATTATGTAAAAGGCATGGAGGAAAAAGGCATATTAAAGAATTATAATTCAATGTTACCTCCTATCAACCTCACTTTTTATTTTTGTCAGCTGATATAAATAAATGTACAAAACATAAATGCTAGAAATAAATGGTCACGTGGCTTATGTGAAAAAGATTATGGAGACAGTTGCCATTTGAACCAATGGAAAGACATAATGACTGTGGTCTTTACTACTGTTCACTGGTACTATTAGACATTTCCTTGTTAAATTACAAGAGTTTAAGGCTGGGGAAACTGCTCAGTAGTAGCCTGCTTGACTAGTGTGCACAACAGCAGGGGTTTAATCCTTAGCGCAACAACAAAAGAATAAATGAAATCTAGACATATTAAGTCAAGTCGCTCATTGTTTGTTATTTTAATTCTCTGTATAATGCTCTTTGAACTCAAGAATCTTAAATTTTAATTTGATCAAACATATGTTGATCTTTTATTTACTTTATTTACATAATTTTTATGCTTAATAAGACTTTCAAATAAAAGATTGTGTTTCTTTCTAGATTTGTCTTCAGTGATTTATTTTAAATATTAATTTTTTTAAAAAAGATGTTTTTGCAGTTAGAAATGTTTCTTGACTTTTTTCCCCAAAAAACTAATTCTCCTATCATGTATTAATGAAAAAATATTTTTTACCTCTACTGATTTCTTACATTCTCTCTTCCAGTCAGTAAACTGGATGTGTATGATCTGTTTTATTTGATGCCATACTGCCCTGCCTGCAGCCCTACCACTGTGATGTTTGATCCTGCCAGAACTCGGAAGCTAAGCAGGGTGGGACTGAGTTACTCGGATGGGAGACCACCCGGGAATACCAGGTGTTGTAGGCTTAGGAGAAGAACCTGGCATCCTACTCCCAAAAAACAATGAGCCATTGAAAACCCTATGAATAGCAGAGAGGCACCAGTCTGTTGTACATAGGGGCACTATGAGTCGGACACCAACTTGATGGCACCTAACAACAACAACAACAACAACATTGACAACATACTGCCCTAGCATCCAATTCCCATCTGATCTCAGAAGGTAAGCAAGTTCAGACCAGTTAGTCCTTGGATAGATCAAGTGGGACTATCAGGTGCTGTAGACTTGGGAGAAAGACCTTGCATCCTACACCTGAAACAATCAGCCAATTAAAAACCCTGTGAATAGCAGAAAAGCACTGACAATAGTGCCAGGCATGGCACAATGTCTGGGAGTGTTTCATTATGTTGTACATAGGGTCATCATGAGTCAGGCAGGCTAGAAGGGACCTAACCACAATGACTTCTTTCAGGGAATTACTTCTATTTCATTTGTATCATTTGTTAAATTTTTCACATAAATTTGACCATATAAGATTGGAAAGCTTTGTGATGCCCCAAAATGCAACACATAGAATTCATAGAAAAACAAAAATAAAAGTAGATAACAACAGATGGGCTACTAGTTGTAGGTATAGAGTTGTTATATTTGGATCAGTATAAAATAACACCTGTTTTTTAAAAATGTTAAGAAAATAAACACATTTTCTTGTTTATGGAGAAAATGTACTTGGATAAAAATGTCTCTTTATCTATTTATAGATGTATATTCTCATCATTCTGTTTAGAAATACCTTTATCATTTTGATTCTAAGACTTTCCAATTTTTTGATGTTTATAAAGTTTCCTAAATTTGCATATTTGATAGCCTTGAGGCTAAATTATTTAATTAATATTTTATATATATTACTTGTACAAAATAATGGAATTCACTGTAATATTTCCATATACAAATGCATCCATCAAACATGCTTATGCACCCTTCTACTAGCCATCCCTTTCCCCTCCTCTTCCTTTCCCTTCAGCTCTCTACTCAGTCCCTAAACGTTCCTTTTACTTTCTTTCTGTCTCCTGTCTCCATGGGGCTTTTTCTAACTTGCTCATTATTAACTACATTCTCTTATATTAGGATTAGAAAATTCCAGCTCACAATTTTGTGTCACAACCAAAGACAGCAGCTGTATACTGTTTATAATTCTGTCCTAGAGTTCAAAATATTGAGACAGAAAACTGATCCTGGAATTATACAGAAATGTCCAACTTCGAACACCATACCTTGAATTCATGACTCTGAAATATTAAAAAGTGTAGTTTCCAAAATGTACAATAACATATTGTTGTAAAAAAATTTGACATGGTTCTAATACACATACACCCTCCCAATATCCACACCTTTGTGTAATCGCTTCTCCATGAGTCTGCATGGAGCTTGCAGCCTACTTATAACTAACAGCATATGGCAAAGATGATTATCACTCTTATTGTGGTTAGATGCCCCCAACTTGCTTCTGACTCATAACGACTCTGTGGACAACAGAACAAAACACTCCTTGACACTCTGACATGCCCAGCACTATATCAGTGCTTCTCTGCTATTCATGGTTCTTTCAATGGTAGATTGTTTAGGCATTGCTTCCAGAGTGAGCTGCCACCTCCTTCTCCCATTCTTTGCAGTGCTGGGGATCAAACCCAGGACCTCAGAGAGTGTAGAGCAGCACTCTAACAACTGAGCTAAACCCCTGCCCTAGTATCACTCCTAGGATAAGGTGAGGGATTTTAAAGAGATAGTTAAGACCCATAAATCCATGTTAAATTAATTAAAAGGGAAATTCTCTTTATAGCCTCAAAGTTCCTGTGGTGTGAAATGACCTATGAAGGGGACCATGTTCCATGGACTTAAGTGTGATCTCCAGAAGCTGAGAGAAGTCCCTGGATAACAGCAAGCAAGAAAACTGAGACCTCAAGTCACCTAACTACAAGGAAATACATTCTGCTATTAAATTGAATAACTTTAAATTCAGATTCTTCCTCAATCTAGCCTCTGTATAGAAACATTGGTTGACTGAGATCTTGATTGCAGACTAATGAAACCCTAAGCAGAGAGCCAAAACTTCTGATCCATAGAAACTTGGGGATAATAAATTGCTGCTGAAGGGGCTAAGTGTGTTGTAATTTGTTATGCAGCCACAGATAGTAAACATATTATAGTATTTTCCCTCCAGAGGGTGAAAAGTAGCATCAATGTATCAGGAGTTAAGTTGTCATTGATCAAGCCATTTGCTTATTTACTAATAAACAGTGCTTTGTAATTGTCAACATTAAAAAACATAGTGTACTGACCCTTAAATAATAGATTGCAGCATTTTAAGTGTTGTGTCTATAACCAAGTTATGTAATTTGAATGTAATATAAAAATGTAATTTCTAGACAATATCAATGTTATAATAAAAATGTTTTATCCATTTTACAGACTAGCATGGGGTTTTTTTCACTAAACACATACTTCAGAACAGAAATGGAAAATTTTGAACTCAATAGAAGCTAAAAAATGTACTCTGGTTATCTGTGATTAAAACTTAGTCCATTTCTGATATACTATGTTTACTGTTTTTTTAATACTAAAATCAATCTTAAAAGCTCTATGGGTGTCTTGCAAAGGTTCTGTTAGGAGGGAAATTTGGAGAGTTCATTTGGACACTTTACCAGTGATTGCTACTCTGCTAAAACTGTCATCATCATTTGTTGTTGTTGTTAGGTGACATTGAGTCAGTACCCGACTCATAGCGACCCTCATAAGGTTATCAATGGCTGTTTCAGGATTGTCTTGGGAGTGGATTGCCAGGTCCTTCTCCTATTTTTGCAGTGCTGGGAATTGAACTCAGGACCTCAGAGAGTGCAGTGCAGCGCTCTACCAACTGAGCTAAATCCCAGCCTGTCATCATCATGATCTCCCAAAATAAAATACAAGTATTAATATTTAGCCACACTTCCACCAAAATAAAACAGGAATAGAACATCAAAGAGCATAATTTTCAGTGATACAAGAGCAAAATGTAATTAACTCATATTTTTCACTTATACATTTTTACAAATGCTAAAAGTTTTATATTTTGTTCATCAGTGGAATCATCCCCCTGTAAAAATTAATATCTATCAGTTCTCCTCATCATTAGTCAGTCTCTTCCGGCTATTTTACCATTGGTTTTGTATATTTGTATAACACTGCTATTTGATGTCTTAGTCCATTTTCTGCTTCTATAAGAGAATATTATAGTCCGGAAAATTTATAAAGAAAAGAAATTTTTTGACTCACAATTCTGTAAGCTGGTATAAGTTAAAGATCAAGAAGATACATCTAATGAGGGCTTGCTTTCTGCATCATGTGGTAGAACATATCACAGGCCAAGAGAATACATGCAAGAGAGACAATGGCATTGAACTTCATCAGAGGCCACTCTTTTTGTAACTAACCCACTATAGCGATAATGACACTAATCCATTTGCAAGGCCAGATTCTTCATGATCTAATTATTTATTGAATATCCTACCTCATAATATCAGAAAATGGCACTTAAATTTCAAAAGAAGTTTAAGGGGGACATTTAAACCATAGTTCTTAGTGAAGGGAATTTATTAATAACCAATACACCTGCTCTGAGCATATTTGTCATTCTTTCTCAATAGCTTTATGAGTGTCTCAGAAATAGCATACCTTTCACTGAGGACTGAAACTTTGAACAATACTGCTGTAATTTTGGTTTCTTTTGTGTCTTTTGGATAATATTCATTCTTTTTTTTTTTTTTTTTTTTCCAGTTCTGGGGGTTGAACCCAAGGCATGGCGCTTTCATGCTTTGCAAAGGCTGGACCAATGAGCTGCACCCTCAGCCCTTTATTTATTTTTTTTAGAGACAGGGTCTTGCTAAATTAAGCAGACTGCCTCTGGTCTGGACTTGTGATCCTCCTGCCTCAGCCTCCTGAACCGCTGGGATTACAGGAGTGTGCCACAGTGCCCGGCTGGATAATATTCATTTAATACAGAAAAATGGTATTTTTTTCATAACCTATAGAATGGGAGAAAATCTGGGATTAATATCTAGAATATATAAAGATCTCACAAAATTAAACATCAGAAAAGCAATGTTTCCACTCAAACAACAGGCAAAATAACTGAATAGATACTTTTCAAAAGAAGAAATACAAATGGCCAAGAATCATGAATAAAATGCTCAACAACCATTAGCCATCAGGGAAATGCAAATCAAAACTGCACTGAGATACCATCACATTCCAGTCAGAAGGGCCGCCTTCAACAAAACAAAGAACAACAAATGCCAGTGAGGATATGGGGAGAATGGAACCCTTATTCACTGCTGGTGGGAATGCGGGTTGTTGCAGTCACTGTGGAAATCAGTATGGAGGTTCCTCAAAAAGCTAAAAATAGAACTGCCATATGACCCAGCTATGGGGGGGAGGGGCTGCAGGCAAGATGGTGGACAGATAACATGCGCCTTCTGTCTCAGAGTAAAGGGAAGCCTCGATTAGGGGTTTAGAACTCACATTCAATAGATAGAAACAGTGATAGTTTAGATTGGGAGACAGAGGATGAAACTGGATGGACACTGAAATCGAGCATTTGGCTTCGGAGGAGCTACACAGAGGTCAGTAGCAGGACTGCCATTCCACCATTTCGCCTTCACGCAGATGGCGGGATAGAATCCCGGAGACTTGGAGGGGACTTCGCCCACACACCCACAGGAGCTGTACCCAACAAGGAATGCAACCCTGACATCACACTGTCACCCTGCCCGAGGGACACAAACTGCAAGTTTTCCAGTGAGTCACAGAATCGCCATCTTTAGCAACATACGTCCCGCAGCCTGAGATGCTGAGCTGTTGTAGGTCCCTCACTCGAGAAAATAGGGATCAGAGCCACAAGAGTAGATACTCGAGGGTACGGGGAGTAATCACGGAGGGAACTGGGAAACCAGTGCCAGTGGTATGCATCCAGAGCTGAAATGCAGCCCCCTCCCTCCTGTTGTGGCGGGACAGTCATGCAGACGCAATCTCCACAGACATACGGGCACACATATGCCTGGACCCCAGACACACCAGAGGGGATCCTAAGTCATCCCACTGCACTGTGGAGAAAGGTGAAGTCTGCGGAGGAGGCTGAGCGCCACGCGGACAGAGTGCTCCTTTCTGACAGTCTTGTGGGACAATTAGACACAATGAGAACAGTTTCAAGGGCAATGGCCAAGCATGGCAGACCTACCACAGACTCTCTGGGGGGGGTTGACTATCATCCCACCCACAAGAGGATTTGGTCCTCCCAAGTGGTCTCCCAAGTGGGTGGAAAGCCCTGCAATAAAAAACAAACAAACAAAATCCACAATAGCAGCCATATTCCCCCCATGCTATAGGTTTTGGGCCAGAAATCTCTGATTTGGGGAATTGGCGCCCGAACTACATGGGACAGGGGGAACCCAGGGAGGACCCCACAGGCTCCACTGCTTCTCAAACAATACAATAGACACAGAATATTTCCTGGAATCATCTCTTTACTCATTGTGGGGCAATCTGCCATTTTCTACGTAATCAGCAAAATGTCTATAGACTAAGACAGACTGCTCCTACAGATTGTGTGAAAACACTGCCATCCTGAGTTCTGGAGGGAACACTGCTTCCTGCAGTATCAACTTCACCTGGTGGAACTGGGTGCCCACAGTGCACCTACAAGAACATACGAGGGTTTTTTTTTTTTTTTTTTTGTATGAGGATTTGAATCCAGGGTCTTGCACCTGCCCGCTTTGTAGGTGCTGGACCACCACACTGCGCCCCCAGCCCATATTTTTTACTTTTTGAGACAGGGGCTTGCTGGGTTGCACAAACTGCCTCTGATCTCGGGCTTGTGGTCCTCCTGCCTCCCTCCACCCCCAAGCCGCTGGGATTGCAGGCGTGCACCACCGCACCTGACTAGAAGTGTTTATATGTGTGTGCGAGCATGTATGCATGGTTTTGTTTTTGGTTTTGTTTGATTTTGGTCTTTTTGTTTCTTGAGGTTTT
>VMDO01003164.1:82518-100556 GCA_007922755.1 Pedetes capensis
GCAGGTGTATACCACTGCACCTGACTATAAGCGATTTTATACGTGGGTGGGAGCGTGTATGCGTGAGGATTTTTTAATTTTTTAATTTTTTTATTTTCTTCCTTTCTTGTTTTACTCTCTTCCCTCTTTCTAGTCTCCTCTTTTTCTTATGCTATATATGCGTCCTTGTATTAATTATTTTACCATCAGAGCCCCCACAGGTCTGTCAGTTTGCCGTGGAGGCTTGCGTGTTGTGATGAGGCTGAGAGCTCTGCCACTGTAACCTCAGACATGAGCAAGGTTACCCATGGTGGACAGGTTTTCAGCTGAACTTCCAGACTAAAACAGATTAGGGAGTAGGACCTGGCGAGCCACTCCCGAAACAACTAGCCATTGAAAACCCTATGGATAGCAAAGAAACACTGTCAGATATAATGCCTGAAAATGAGGCCCACAGGTTGGAAGGCACTCAAAAGACTACTGGGGAAGAGTTGCCTCCTCCAAGTAGAGTCTACCATGATGACAGAAATGGAGTAAAACCCCAGGGTGCTCAACGTGCTGATGTGGCACGATGCAAAATGAGGAGAAACAACTGTAAACTTCCATTCATAATTGGAACATGGAATGTACGTAGTATGAATCTAGGAAAATTAGAAATTGTTAAAACAGAAATGGAGCGCATAAACATTGGTACTCCAGGCATCAGTGAGTTAAAATGGACCGGCATAGGCCATTTTGAGTCAGACAATCATATGGTCTACTATGCTGGGAATGATAAACTAAAGAGAAATGGGGTTGCATTCATCATCAAAAAAGACATTTCAAGATCAGTCATGAAATACTATGTTATCAGTGATAGAATAATATACATATGCCTACAAGGAAGGCCAGTTAATATGACTATTAGCCAAATTTATGCACCCACCACTAAGGCCACGAATGAAGAAAGGGAAGATTTCTCCCTGCTTCTGCAATCTGAAATAGTTCAAACATGCAATCAAGACATATTGATAATCACTGGTGACTGGAACACAGAGGTTGGAAACAAAGAAGAGGGTCCAGTAGTTGGAAAACATGGTCTTGGTGACAGAAACGAAGCTGGAGATTGCATAATAGAATTTTGTCAGACCAATGACCTTTTCATTGCAGACACATTTTTTCAACATCATAAACGGAGACTATACACATGGGCTTCACCAGATGGAACATACAGGCATCAAATTAACTACATATATGCAAAGAGACGATGGAAAAGCTCTGTACAAAATGTCAAAACAAGACCAGGTGCTGACTGTGGATCAGACCATCAACTTCTCATATGCAAGTTCAACTGAAGCTGAAGAAAATTAGAACAAGTATACAAGAGCCATGATATGACCTTGAGTATATCCCACCTGAGTTCAGAGACCACCTCAAAAATAGGTTTAATGCATTAGACACAAATGACAGGAGACCAGAAGAGTTGTGGCATGACATAAAAGATATCATTCAAGAAGGAAGCAAAAAGTTCTTAAAAAGACAAGAAAAATAAAAAAGACCAAACTACATGTCAAAAGAGACAGTAGAACTTACCCTTGAACATCGAGCAGCTAAAGTAAAAGGAAGACATGAGGAAGTTAAGGAACTAAACAGAAGATTTCAGAAGGCGGCTCAAGAAGAGAAAAACAAATATTATAATGACATGTGCAAGGAGCTGGAGGCAGAAAACCAAAAGGGAAGAACATGTTCTGTGTTTCTCAAGCTTAAGGAAGTGAAGAAAATATTCAAGCCTCGAGTGGCAGCAGTGAAAGATTCTACAGGGAAAATATTAAATGATGCAGGAAACATCAAAAGAAGATGGGAAGAATACACAGAGTCATTATACAAGAAAGAATTGGTTGATGACCAACCATTCCAAGAGGTTGCATATGAAGGGGAACCAATGGTTTTGAAGGACAAAGTGGAAGCTGCCTTGAAAGAACTGGCGAAACACAAGGCTCCAGGAATTGATGGGATACCAACAGAGATGTTTCAACAAACAGATGAAGCACTGGAGGTGTTAACATGTTTATGCCAACAGATTTGGAAAATAGCTACTTGGCCAACAGATTGTAAAAGATCCATATTTGTGCCTATTCCCAAAAAAGGAGATCCAACTGAATGTGCAAACTCTTGGACAATATCATTAATATCACACACCAGCCAAATTCTACTAAAGATCATTCAGAAGTGACTGCAGCAGTATATAGACAGGGAATTACCGGAAAATCAAGCAGGATTCAGAAGAGGGCGGGGAACTAGGGACATAATTGCTGATGTCAGGTGGATATTAGCTGAAAGCAGAGAATATCAAAAAGATGTCTATCTATGTTTTTTTGACTATGCAAAAGCATTTAATTGTGTGGATCATAACAAATTATGGATAACACTTCGGAAAATGGGAATACCGGAACACCTAATTGTGCCCATGAAAAATCTCTACATGAACCAGGAGGCAGTTGTTCGAATAGAACAAGGAAACACTGAGTGGTTTAAAGTTGAGAAAGGTGTGCATCAGGGCTGTATACTTTCACCCTATCCCTTCAATTTATACGCTGAGCAAATAATCCGAGAAGCTGGACTTTATGAGGAAGAATGTGGCATCAAGATTGGAGGAAGACTCATTAACAACCTGCGTTATGCAGATGACACCACTCTGCTTGCTGAAAGCGAAGAGGTTTTAAAACATTTACTGATGAAGATCAAAGATCATAGCCTTCAATATGGGTTATGACTAAACACCAACAAAACAAAAATCCTTACCACTGGGTCAACACGCAACTTCACATTAAATGGAGAAAAGATTGAGATTGTCCAGGATTTTGCTTTGCTTGGCTCTATAATCAACACCTGTGGAAGCAGCAGTCAAGAAATCCAAAGACGCATTTCTCTAGGAAAAGCTGTGGCAAAAGATCTCTTTAGAGTATTGAAAAGCAAAGATGTCACATTGAAGACGAAGGTGCGTCTGACTCATGCCATGGTATTTTCAGTGGCATCATATGGTTGTGAAAGCTGGACATTGAACAAGAGAGACAGAAAAAGAATTGATGCTTTTGACTTGTGGTGCTGGAGACGTCTATTGAATATACCATGGACTGCCAAAAGAACCAACAAATCTGTCCTAGAAGAAGTACAACCAGAGTGCTCCTTGGAAGCAAGAATGGCCAAACTGCGTCTTACATATTTCGGACATGTAGTCAGGAGAGAACAATCCCTGGAGAAGGACATCATGTTTGGAAGAGTGGCAGGTCAACGGAAAAGAGGAAAACCCTCCACCAGCTGGATTAACACAGTGTCTGCAACAATGGGCTTAAACATAAATAAGATCATTTGTCTGACACAGAATCGGCAAGTGTTTTGATATGCTGTACATAGGGTCGCTATGAGTTGGACTCTACTCGATAGCACCTAACAACAACAACAACATCCCACCCTTGAGTATACATCTGAAGGAATATAAATCAATCTACTATAGAGATACATGCTCATCCATGTTTACTGTGTGTTATTTACAATAGCCAAGATATGGAATCAACCTAGCTGTCCATGAATAGATGAATTGATAAAGAAATTATATTATATATACACCAAGGAATTTTATTCAGACATAAAGGAGGACAAAATTATGGCATTGGCAGGAAATGGATGGAAGTAGAGATCATAACTTTAATGAACTAAGCCAGACTCAGAAAGATAAACATTGCATATTTCTCTCATATATAAATGTTAGACTTTTATATTCATCATTAACAGACATAGATCATGAAAGCAGATAGAACCTAAGTAGGGAAAGATAATAGACTAAAGAAATGGAGGAGAGGGCAAGAAAATAGGGAGAAAAGAAAAAAATCCCACATTTTTGTCCTTATGGCAAAATCAGGGTGCACTTATATAGATAGATATACTCACAAAAAGGACATGCAAGTAGAAAGGATACCATTGGTAAGGAGGGAGAAAATGAGGGAGGAGGGTCATGAGATGGTAAAGGACTAGTTAAGATGAGCAATGTACAATGAAATGCATGTATGGAAATGTCATGATGAGACCCATTAAGTTGTACATTAAAAATTACTAATAGAAATAAAGAAAAATGGCATTTTGTTTTTTGTTATTAATACTTTTTACCATGTTGAACACTGCAGAAGACAACCACTATTAATGCACATGAGAAAAGAAATTAAGGACAAATATCACTGCATAGAGAAGGCAGCAGAGCATGAAACTACATTTTCCAATGTGTGTTTTCAAGAATGTCAGTCCCTCTAATTAAAATTAATCAAAGCTCTTAGTAAATACTTCATATAGTCTCATGAACATATTAAAGACTATGGGAATATATTTATATAGATTGAATAGATTGATATTTATTTATTTATTTATTTATTTATATAGATTGAATAGATTGAACTTCTTTAACATAATGTTTTCCTTGGAAGTAGAGAAATTTAGCAGTGGATATCTGAAATTGGAAGTAACCACTTTCTATCTTGGTACATGAATTTGGGTTAATAACTTTCCTTTGGAACTTCAGCTTTCTTCTTTATTATTATTTTTTCTTTATTTCTCCAAAATGGTATTTTTCAATTGCTCTGTTGTGTCTCAATCAGATTACTAGAAAGAGTACTATGAAGATAAAAATGCAACTATCTGAAAAAATTCTTGACAAAAACACTCAGGAAACTGTACTTAACTAGATTATTCATTTAAAAAATATAATATTTTGATATTAATTTTACATTTGCTATTTGTATTTCTTTCTCTTTCAGATTTTGCTGGTGGAAATACTCCTGAATGGCTCAAGCCAGAATGGCTCCTTCACCAATATATTTAATAAACATGAAATGACTAAATTTTTTGCATATGGGAAATATATGGTTAAACAGTAGCTCTTTTTTTCTATTTTCTTCCTAGCTGGAGAACACACTAGAATAATAGAATGAATGTGACACAATCAAATCTTCTAAATAGGGTAATGATAGATCTCTTGTTAAAAATGGTATTTTCTAACAGGAGAATCTTTGCCTATGGATATATTAGGACGTATCTGGTTAATGAGGATTGTTAATGGTATGCAAAGTTGGAATCTATGAATTTGTGTGGAATGAATCAACATGGCTCCTGGAAAAAATGTTTTGTAAGTTATGAAACAGAGTGTAAAACAGAGATATGTCATAACCAAAATTGCTCCTTCCATGTATGTAATGTGGTCTTAAGCATCATTAAAGTTCTCACAGACTAATCTGGGTCAGAGTGAATAGATATAGGTGGATAGAACATGGAGAGAGGGGTTGGAGATCCCCAACCTCTTTGTCTTTTCTTATTCCTCATAACTTTTAGCTTAAACTTTACAGGAAAGCTTGATACTAGCTAATGTCTCTGGTTCTCATGAATCTGATTTGATAATCATATATTTTGCATCTCAGTACACAATGCGCAAAGTCAAAGTCATTATTTGTAGGCTGAAAATCTGTTAATTTTGCAAGCAGAATTCTTTAAAGAGTAAAGTAAAAAAATGCATAAAGGACTTTCATTGTTAAAAATAGATCTTGCTATAGTTAACTATAAATCCTAAAGTTTATTATTCCTCTTAACTAGAATTCCTTAACATTAAATCTTTCAATGTTTGCTGTCAGATGGGACAAGCAACAGTACTGTATTCACATCTTCATGGGACCTTCAGGTCAGGATGAAACTAACTACATTTTGCATAGGACTAATCACAACTTATGGGAGAAGAACTTGGCGATCCACTGGCAAGGCAATCCCAAAACAGTCAGCAACTGAAAATCCTATGAGCATCGCTATGAGTTGGACACGACTTGATGGCACCTAACAACAACAACAATCATAACTTATCATAAAATAAACTATTTTCTATATTAAATTTTTAAAAATATTTTTAATTTTTAATGATATATCACCATCAGTACATTTTTTTCTTCTTTTTTCCCCCACTTTATCAATTCACTTTGAGTTGTCTTTGGTTACCCATGTGTTTACTGGCCAAATAAAATTACTCTTCCTCACAAAAACAAGCCTGTAATATCACACAGAAACCCAAGAATAGAGGACATGAATGTCATGTAATATTCACAAAACAAAAGAGGGAGAGAGAATTAAAAAACAATGCAGTTTTTGTATGATATATAATGGAAATTTTGGATCATTTGATAATAATTTTCTGTCAAAATCTTTAGCTTACAAAAATTTAAATACAGATTCATAAAATAAAAAATATCACCTATAGTATTAACATTTTTCAAAATTAAACTTAGAAAATTATCCTATGAAAAAATGATTTTATACAGTTGTCACTAAAACAAAATCAATAGAAATAAACACATGCTATAAAATCTTATTAGATTAACTTATGATAAAATATCTTTTCCTTTTAGAAAAATTAATAATAAAACTAGGTAAAAATCAGACTGGGGTTTAGCTCAGTTGGTAGAGTGCTGCTCTGCACTCTTTGAGGCCCTGTGTTCAATCCCCAGCATCACAAATACAGAAGAAGGACACGGTAGCCCACTCCTGAAGCAATCCTGAAACAGTCTGAAGCACTGACATAGTGCTGAGCATAGCAGTGTTAGGGAGTGTTTCCTTCTGTTGTACGTAGGGTCACTATGAGTTGAACCCAACTTGACAGCACCTAACAACAACAACAAGGTAAAAGTCAAACTGAATGGTTCATCTGGAGAAAAGGTTTGGGGATTAATGCAATCAGTGACCAAAACCTCAACCAATCACTTTTTAAATGACATATTTATTTCTCAATTCTAACAGCCTCACAGGCAAAGTACACATGTTATTCAAAGTTTGCCTGACCACGCTATGACATGTACTTCTTTCCTCCAGGCTAACACCATATACTCTCTTATTTTGTATTATTTTTCCAATACATTTAGCAAATATTTTGTTGTCATTGTTAGGTGCCATCAAGTCAGGTCCAACTCATAGTGACCCTGTGAACAACGAACAAAACACTCCTCCATTCGGTGCTAGCACATGATCTTTTCTATGTTTAAGCTCATTGTTGAAAACCTTGTGTCAATCTGTCTAGTTGAGGGTCTTCCTTTTTGTCATTGACCTGCCACTCTCCCAAACATGATGTCCTTCCCCAGGGATTGGTCCCTCCTGACAACATGTCCAACATATGTAAGATGCAGTCTAGCCATCCTTGCTTCCAAGGAGCACTCCAGTTGCACTTCTTCTACCACAGATCTGTTGGTTCTTTTGGTAGTCCATGTTAGATTCAATATTCGTCTTTAACACCATGATTCAAATACATCAGTCTTCTCCTGTCTACCTTGCTCACAGTCCAGGTTTTGCAACCATATGATGAGACTGAAAATATCATGGTTTGAGATAAGCACAACTTGGTCTTCAATGTGATATCTTTACTTACCAACACCTTAAAGAAGTCTTTTGCAACAGCTTTTCCCAATGCAATGCATCTTTTGGCTTCTTGACTGCTAGTTCCATGTATTTTGATTGTAGAACCAAGTAAAGTAAAATCTTGTACAACCTCAATCTTTTCTCCATTTACCATGAAGTTGTGCATTGACCCAGTTGCAAGGATTTTTGTTTTGTTGAGGCATAATCCATACTGAAGGCTGTGTTCTTTGATCTTTGTCAGTAAATGTTTCAAATCCTCTTCATTTTCAGTAGAGTTGTGTCATCTGCATAACCCAGGTTTTAGATTCATTTATATACTCATCTATATGCTTATTCATCTCTACACAGTGAAAACTGCACAAAGGCAGAAATATTGTTTATCTTCTTACATGAATAATCACATAAATAAGAAGGAAATGTTTTATCCTTTGAGCTAGTGTCAGGTGCATTTTTAATTCTTATAGCTCTGTAAATATGTATCACAATGAACTTATTCATAAGTATGCTATAAACCTTGAATTATCTTAGCTTTATATGTGATTTTAGCCAGTAGCTCTTCTACCAGGCATTTCATAAATTGATGACAACTTGATTATTATGACCTATTGTAAGGAAAACTAAGAAGAAATAAGTATTGTAAAAATTTGTTTAGATGAGAAGTGTTAGTCCTGAACTGAATGTCTTTCTTATGTATTCTAATTATTACTAAAAATTAACTTTTTAAAAGACTATCAAATAAGAAAAATATCAGGAATTAAAATCTTGCTTCCATTATCCTTGCCAGCTTTTAACATAAATGTAAAACTCATGAATTATTTCTCAGAAGTTAAAAATCACTCAAGTATTTTAGAGGAGCTATTATCATTCTCTAATAGGCCAATGTTAGGTTTTAAAAACCTGGAGTAAAAGTAATTCAGCAAGTAGAACAGCTTCTGATATATAGTATAAAACTGATACTTTCTCTAGATTCATAGTTAATGCAAATGAGATCATAGCCTCAACAAGCTTTGGGAATGAACAAGCAGTCCAAAAGTCAACAAAAGTGTACCTCTTGCAATAGGAAAGGTTTCAATTTTGCCATTTTCTAAACACAGAAAAATGTATCCCTCCAATTCAGAATATTGAATGTCTTATGGAAAGTGAAAGGTCATTTGTAACTGTCCAAAGGATTGATGGAGTTGAGATACCTCCTTGACCTTCACCCTGCACTCATAAAGAATAGTTTCAGATGACAGAGCATCAGGCAAGTTTTTACAAAAATGTCTTTTCTTCTTTTATATTGCATAGCACAATTGTTACCTGATACTTTCTTTCATAATTGTATGCCAAGATTTAATTACTTTGTGTCTTCCCTCATTAAAAGTTAACTGTTATCTAATGCTGCGGAGCAATGTTTGTGACTTAGACTAATTCAAGCAGTCTCTCTGCTTTTTGTCATTGTTTTCCATCACAGCTTCTCCAGTAATTGCTTTGGAAGCCTCACAAACTATGCCAAGGTCATCTTTTATAAATACTAACCATCACATCCCCAACATATACATACCCTAATTAGATATTGCCTAGTAAAGATACAAATTGTTTAAAAAACTGATAAAAATCAGTGCAGCTATCAAAAGTACAATAGAAATATAACATAATATATAACTAATATACCTAATATATATATATAACTAATAGTTATTGAATTAGTGTGTGTGTGTGTGTGTGTGTGTGTGTGTGTGTGTGTGTGTGTATGTGGGTGTGCTTATCGCGTTTGCCAGTTGCAAAATATCTATGACCTAGAATGGTTTTGTGATGGCTTATCTCTGAATTTATGTAATAGAGAAAACAATGTTATTGTACAATGCTTCCTACGCAAAATGATGCTATGGACACACTCTATGGAGGGCATGTGCTTCTAACCATTTTTTTTCCCATAATAATGATGGATTTGAGCTGATCCTACTGTCACTATTGTCATTTTAGCTCCCTTTATGTTTCAGCTCTTAGAGGGCAGCACTCAATGTTCTTGTTGTTTCCAGTGTTACTCAAGTCAAAATGTGAAATTTTTATTTCTTATGTAATAAAGAGCATAATGCAAGAAAGATTCTAAAAAGTTCCAGAGAAAAATAAGAGAATGTAAAAACAGGAGACAATTGGAACCTCAGAAAAATGTAAACAAATATATGTTAAAGGAAATTAATTGAAATATTTTGAAATGTTAAATATTCTTAATAATATAAACACACTTTCTGACTTTCAGCTGTTTGAATGTTTAGGATAAGCAAAAGGGTAATTTTTTGTAACATGAGAAATATTGAAAATATAAAGATAAAGGGAAATATGGTTGAATTTAGTTGCTTTAGGCAATGAAGGAGATGAAGATTGATCTTTCTTTATATTCTAAAGTTGAGACTCAAATGGTAATATCTATGGTTGAAGAAATACAAAGTAACTGTTCATATATGTATTATGCAAATACCAATATGCAATGTTTCCCAGTTGAGACATGAAAAAGTGCCAAAACTGTATCAAAAAGAATAAGAGTTGGTAAACATAGCTAAGTTTTCATTTATTTTAGCAAGACATCAATTAATTAAGATTGTTTGCCAGGCACAGAATCGGCAAGTGTTTCGATCTGCTGTACATAGAGTCGCTATGAGTCAGACTCAACTCGATGGCACCTAACAACAACAACTGTTAAATTTAAAAATAGCACTGTAAAATGTAATTTAGGAGAGAAAATTAAAACAATCATTACAAGTGATTGCCTCTATGGGCAAATGTTTGTTGAATGAACTAATATATGCATATTTGGATATTTTATCTATTCAATGAATTTTTTTAAAATGTGAGCCCTACTATACTGTAAGTTACTCTGACAAACATGTTAAAATGAATTCAACTCCTCACAATAAAAGAAATAATGAAGTGAATTGTTTTAAAATAATATAAGGCTTAGGGTGTTGCTCAGTAGTAGAATACTTGCATATCATGTTCAAGGCCATGGGTTCAATCCTCAGTGCCTGGGAGGCAGAAGGGGCAGAGTACAGATACAATGAAAAGATAAGAAATAACCACAATAGTTTAAGTGAACAGTGGTTTTCATTAGAGGGTTAAAGAAAAATAGAAAGGAAGAAATGTTGGGCTGAAAGTAATTTTATGCAAAACCTAAACTTGATGAAATTAAGTGGCAACCATATATACTTTAAAAACTAGAACTTAACGGAGTCATCAGCAAATTGACTATAATTTTTATAACACTGAAATGTATTATAACTACCTAGGGAGGAGATGATAAGACAAAAGAAGCAACTGATAATTCTTAGATTTCGTACAATTGTAATAAGGTGATTTCAAGTAAAATAAACAGATATTTTGATTTTTAAATCCTTTTTCATGGTCCATTATTAGAAACTTTTTTTTAGCACCTTTGCCAGCGGGGGCAGTTAATTTTATGTGTCAAATTGACTTTGTCATGGGATGCCCAGATAGCTAGTTAAATATTATTTTGGGGTATGTCTGTGATAGTATTTCCGAGAGAGAATAGAACTTGAATTAATGAGCCCAGTAAAGCACATGGCCCTCCCCAGTGTGGGTGAGCCTCACCTGATCACTTGAGGCCTGAATAAAACAAAAGGCCGAGGAAGATTAAATTCACTCTTTTCTTAACTCTTCCGACCAGGGCATCAATCTTCTTCAGTTCCAGGTGCTCATTGTTGTCAGGTCTTCAGACACAAACTGAAATCTATACCATCTTTTTGCTGGGTATCTGGAGCCTTTGAACTACAACATAGATTGTCTTGGAGATCCAGTTTGTAACTGTCCTAAGGAGGCTTTTGGCTTACATAGTTGTGTGAACCAATTCCTCATAAGAAGTTTCATTCTTATTCTGGTGCCACAGCTCATGCTTGTAAAGCCAGGGACTTGGAGGCAGAGGCAGGAGAATTGATGATCTTGAGGCCAGAGGCCACCTGTGTAACTTAGCAAGACCCTGTCATAGGCTGGAGATGCAGCTTAGTAGTAAAGCACCTGTAAACTATGCAAAACACTCTGGGTTCAGCCTTCCAGTGCTGAAAAAAGGAAAGGAAAAGAAAAAGAAAAAGCAGGAAAAAAAAGAGAAAGAAAAGAAAAGAAAACAAGAAAAAGATGAAGAAGAAAAAGAAAAAAGAATTTCTCTTGATCTCTCTTGCCCACTCTCTCTCTCTTGCTCACTCTCTCTTGCCCTCTCTCACTCTGTCTTCTATTTTACTAGTATGTACCTCTGAAAAACCTTAACTAGTAAATCTAACTTTCCAAAATTTAATATGACCAAAAATTATGATTTTGACTATTATTTGCCTCAGATACAAAGTGAGGTAACAAGCCCCAACATAAACCAATTTAACACACACTAAAATCTAATATAATAATCTCCACGTTAAACATGTCTTTTTCAGGTTCTACCTTCTCATCCTAGTCTTCTCTATCTTTTATTCCAGTTATCTTCCCACTTAGTACAGTTTAAACATGCCAAATGTAAAAGTCCAAACTCTGAATGTCTCCAAAATCTGAATCATTTTGAAGGCCAACATGACAACACAAATGGAAAGTTCCACTTAACCTCATGTGATATGCTACAGTCAAAATGCAGAGACATTGAAAATATTGGATAAAATTATCTTCAGCCTATGTGTTTAAGATATCCATGAAATACAAATGCTTTTGTTTTTAAACTTGGTTTTCATCCTCAAGGTATCTCATAATGTACATGCAAATATTTCAAAGTCCACAAAGAAATCTAAAACACTTCTTGCCCCAAGCATTTCACATAAAAGATATTCCAAATGTTCTCACATATGATTCTTTTCTATTTCCTTTTGTTATACAATTTTGTTTCATTTTGCTTGAAATTTAGTTACGAGCCCCAGAGGCTCCTTTCTATCCAATGAAGGAACTATAAATGCACACTTTAACAATCCTTCACCTGTACCTCTGGAAAAAGTATCATGAGTATCTAAGAACATACTTTCATCTTGAAGTCACACATTCATGGGCAATGCAACTTGACCCCTGACTCACCTGGTGGAATACATTACATTGTGGATGTCTCATTTGTTTTTAATTTTATATAGTTCACAAATTCACTTTGACACACTCTTGTGGGCTGAATTTTGTTCCCCCAATATTCAAATATTGAAGTCCAAGTCCCAACTTCCAGTAACTCAGAATGTAATCTTACCTTGGGATAGAATCTTTACAGAGGCATTTATGGTAAAGGGAGATCATTAAGGTGAGGCTTTATCCAATATGATTGGTGTCCTTATAAAAAGTGGAAAATTGGACACCACGATATTGACAGAAAGAGGATATGTAGAAACACAGGAAGAAAATGTCTACTCAGAAGTCAAGGAAATGCCTTGGACATATTCTTTTGACTATCAGAATGAACCAGCCCTGAAATTCTGGCCTTCTAATTTCTAGAATGGTGAAACAATCCATTCTATGATTTATACTACATGGTTTGTTGTCCTCTGTTACAGCAGCTCTTATAAACTGATGCACATACCATCTCACACCGATTACATCTTTTACTACACTTGCATTCAAGTAAAAAAAGAAAGTATATACTAGTAGCTTTCTAAACAAGTGCTTTATTTTCTCATTTGATTCCCCCTGAAAACTCATCCTTTGAAGATTTTCCCAGTAAGGACATTTTCCATTTTCCATGGATAATAATGAGAGCAGAAGTTTGGCATGGGTGGTATGAACTAAATTCAGATCACCTTCCCTGCTTTCCACTAGGAGTACTCAACTCTGCTGAGCCTTTCTATCTGAGGATTGATTACTTTTCCTTCAGAAAATACTCCTAAACTGCAAAATCAAATTCACCAACTTTTCATAATCCCTGAAGATTGAGCATAGACTGCCCTCATCGCACCACTTTATATTCTTATCACTAACAATACCTTCCGATTCATCTCAGGGTCCTACCCTGGCCTTTGCTCATCTTATATTTCAACAACCAAAGTTATAACCTGTGTCTAGAACTTCCATGCTTCCCTTAAGTAGGTAACTCCTATAAATCTTTCAGGTCTCAGCATAAAGTTCACTTCCTTACCAAACTCCCTTTGTCCCCTCTCTTCCCTAGTAGTAGCTCAAGTCCTTTTATTGTGTAATTCCCTAGGCACTCGTACTTCTCCTTCAAAGAATATGTCTCAGAATTAACAATAGATTTTATATTTTATTCCAATTGTGGTAAAAGAACACATAACAAAATTACCATCTTCCCCATTTTTAAGTGCATACATACACAACTTTAAATTCATTTCTTTATGTCAATTCCTTTTGGCTAGAGTTATGTTTTATTCATAGATATGTTCTTCCTGTCTAACATAGGACCATACCTGACACTTATTTGATGTTTAAAAAATATTTGTTGAATGAATAAATTCTTTAATATTTGTTTCCTCTCAGCCTTATTGGCAAAAACTGTATGCTAAGCAACTATCAATGATTGACACATATGCTTCTCAAATAATATTGTGAAATCGTTCTTTCATTTAAAATATTTGTTGAGTGCCTATAAAATGCCAGACTCTGTTTAGCCCTATGGATATTTCTGTGAATAGGACCAACAAAAATCTAGCCTTGGAACTTAAAACTTTTGAAGTAATATAATAAATAAGTAAATAAATAAACAAGTAAGTATCTTAAGGACTAATAGTTTAAGAAATAGCTAGGAATAAATTCACAATACCCAATGAATACTTGTTTAATTAATAAAGAATGACCATAAGCAGTGTTTTAAAGGAAGAGTTCTTTGATGAGACAAAATTTAAATCCAGAGTAGAGAATAATCCCCAGATATGAAGTGATACATGCAGAGTTAAACATCATTCAGACAAGAGAGAACTGAAAATTTATAGTTGCTGAAACACAAAACAATTGGATCTGCATATGTAGTATAAATGGGGACTTTGAAGATGAATTCAAATGGTGTAATATAAATTTAGAGAATTAAGTAACAGCCAGATGTTGTATGGCCCCACAGGTAAAAAGCTCAGAATTCAATGTCAGTGCACTGGTAACCACTGGAGGGTTTTCATATTGTAATGTAATCTGGCTTGTATGTTTGTTGAAAGTTTACTCTGACTTTTTGCTGAGTAGAATGTAAAGGGCTAGCATCTGAAGCAGAGGTTTGTTTTTAGGAGGATGTTGTACAGTATCTTGATGAAAGATGGCAGTAAGTTCATTTACATTGTAGAAGCTGAGAAGGAAAGAAGAGTAATTTTCTTGGAGTTTAGAGCCAACAGAATTTGGACAAGGATTACCAATTAGGTTTAAGAAAAGGCAGGAATCAAGGCTGGCTTTTGCCAAGATCTTTCTTTCTATACCTTCTAAAAGCAATCACAAAGCATTGGCTGTTCTAGAAGTACAATCTGGGACTATGAAAAGTTTATTAAGTAAATCACTTGGAATTCTAAAACAGTCTAGCCATGTAAAAATAAATTCTGAACACAAAGTGATTTCTTTTTCAACTGTACATTTTGTGAACTGAATTTGGTACATAGCTTGTGTTTAATAAAGGTTTGTCAATGAACACCTGCCGCATGTTAGATAAGAGAAATGTCCAAACAGAAAATAATGATTCAATAATTGGACTTGGTTTAGGAATTCATTTTTATACTATGTAAACATAAAATATATTGTACTAAAAATTGTCTAGACTTCTGTTCTCTTTCATAGAGAGTATATTATTTGATGATTGTACCTATGCTCACATTTCAAAATAGATACAATTCTAATTTTATCCATATGTAAACAAAACTTAGAATTAGGATACTTGCTAGTAAGTGACCAAAGTCATAGTGTATGGTCTTTGGTCTTCTGAATAATCTTAACTCATTTTTTATTTATTCCATTCATATATGGTCCTTCTATATAGTATCAGGCTGGTAGCAGAATGCTGATATGGAAAGACCAATGAACTGGTTTGCAGCAATTGTTCCTCAATATGGCCATCACAATTAGCTTTGTAAGTACTTGAGTAGATCGTAGAAAACAAGCTAGAGGGAAATATCATTCAACCTTCCTGAGTTTACATACATTATGTTAAATATTTGTAAGTTAGAACTGAAGAGTGTTCAGACGGTTCCAAAGCAAACAATTGTATCTTCAATCAAAGTACTGATTGTTGTTATTGTTGTTAGGTGCTGTCGAGTCGGTATTCAACTCATAGCGACCCTCATAGGGTTTTCAATGGCTGACTGTTTCGGGATTGCCTTGGGAGTGGATTGCCAGGCCCTTCTCCCATTTTTGTGGTGCTGGGAATTGAACTCGGGACCTCAGAGACTGCAGTGCAGTGCTCTACCCGCTGAGCTAAATCCCAGCCCAAAGTACTGATTGGGGAGTATATATTAAACTACCACCTCTTCCCATTGTGTTTCCTCCATGCACATTATACTTTGTCATCATTTATCACTTGTTTCTTTTATTATGTTACTGGTATACATTTCTTTGAGATTCACTGATTCTCAAAAATACAAAATATTTTTGATAAAATAAATTAAACTATTTCATATGGAAGAGGAACATCACAAAAGTTTTGTGAATAAGTTTTACTTAGAGCTGTGAGTACACTAGTGAAAAATAAATAGGATTGCTGTCTTTATTGCTTTCAGTCTACTGAGGTAAATGTATATATTAAATTATTTTAAAAATGAAAGCCGTGTCATAGTTTGGAAATGCTTATTATGTCTACTCCTACATTTCAAACAACATAGCCCAATGTCTTAACTAAATTCAGTCACACAATGATCCAAGTTTCTGTTGTCTTAGTTGTTACCCATGCTAAATATAGAAAAAGGTCAAGAATGGGCAGGAAGGGTATTTAGTGTGCACATTTACCCACATATTACACATTAAGATTTAATAAGAGTTTTTGGCAAGTTAATTCAGGACATAAATTATATAAGGGTTAATTCTATAAAAAGCAAGAAGATAAGAAAATACTTAAATTTTTTCACAATCTGAAAAATGAATAGTATAGTTGGAACTAATGCATTGTCAATTACCTTATCAAAAATATCAATTGTGCATATTTAATATGTTGTTGTTGTTGTTAGGTGCCGTCGAGTTGAGTCCAACTCATAGCGACCCTATGTACAGCAGATCGAAACTCTTGCCGATTCTGTGCCAGGCAAACAATCTTATTTACGTTTAAGCCCATTGTTGCAGACACTGTGTCAATCCATCTGGTGGAGGGTTTTCCTCTTTTGCGTTGACCTGCCACTCTTCCAAACATGATGTCCTTCTCCAGGGATTGTTCTCTCCTGACTACATGTCCGAAATATGTAAGACACAGTTTGGCCATTCTTGCTTCCAAGGAGCACTCTGGTTGTACCTCTTCTAGGACAGATTTGTTGGTTCTTTTGGCAGTCCATGGTATATTCAATAGACGTCTCCAGCACCACAAGTCAAAAGCATCAATTCTTTTTCTGTCTCTCTTGTTCAATGTCCAGCTTTCACAACCATATGATGCCACTGAAAATACCATGGCATGAGTCAGACGTACCTTCGTCTTCAATGTGACATCTTTGCTTTTCAATACTCTAAAGAGATCTTTTGCCACAGCTTTTTCTAGAGAAATGCGTCTTTGGATTTCTTGACTGCTGCTTCCACGAGTGTTGATTATAGAGCCAAGCAAAGCAAAATCCTGGACAATCTCAATCTTTTCTCCATTTAATGTGAAGTTGCGTGCTGACCCAGTGGTGAGGATTTTTGTTTTGTTGGTGTTTAGTCATAACCCATATTGAAGGCTATGATCTTTGATCTTCATCAGTAAATGTTTTAAAACAATTAGGTGTTCTGGTATTCCCATTTTCCAAAGTGTTATCCATAATTTGTTATGACCCACACAATCAAATGCTTTTGCGTAGTCAATAAAACATAGATAGACATCTTTTTGATATTCTCTGCTTTCAGCTAATATCCACCTGACATCAGCAATGATGTCCCTGGTTCCCTTCCCTCTTCTGAATCCCCCTTGATTTTCTGGTAATTCCCTGTCTATATACTGCTGCAGTCACTTCTGAAAGATCTTTAGTAGCATTTGGCTTGTGTGCCATATTAATGATATTGTCTGATAGTTTGCACATTCAGTCAGATCCCCTTTTTTGGGTATAGGCACAAATATGGATCTCTTCCAGTCAGTTGGCCAAGTAGCTGTCTTCCAAACCTGTTGGCACAAACATGTTAACACCTCCAGTGCTTCATCTGTTTGTTGAAACATCTCTATTGGTATCCCATCAATTCCTAGAGCCTGTGTTTCGACAGTTCTTTCAAGGCAGCTTCCACTTCATCCTTCAACACCATTGGTTCCTCTTCATATGCAACCTCTTGAAATGGTTGGTCATCTACCAATTCTTTCTTGTATAATGACTCTGTGTATTCTTCCCATCTTCTTTTGATGTTTCCTGCATCATTTAATATTTTCCCTGTAGAATCTTTTACTACTGCCACTCCAGGCTTGAATTTTTTCTTCACTTCCTTAAGCTTGAGAAACACAGAAAGTGTTCTTCCCTTTTGGTTTTCTGCCTCCAGTTCCTTGCACATGTCATTATAATATTTGTTTTTGTCTTCTCAAGCTGCCTTCTGAAATCTCCTGTTTAGTTCCTTAACTTCAC